>LPNX011070031.1:16451-52893 GCA_001517045.1 Pseudotsuga menziesii | reverse complement strand
ATAATAAGATACCCTTTTCAACCAATAGTATTTTAATCTTCAAGCTTAAGGAATTTAAAAACTTACCACGGGGCCCTTTGAAAAACTGCCGTTCAGCTTCACTGAAAGAAGTGCTTGTATCAATGGCAAACTCTGTCACGAAGGCTTCCAATGTGCGCATCGTCCAGAAATCGACAGTGCGGGATACCTCGTTGTTCACGTGTTGCACAAGGTTGACCCTTGCGGGGGTCCACACAGGAATCTGTCGAGCTTGAAAGTTCGTCCTCCTCTCTGTTAACCTAGACAACCACTGGTGCAACTCTATGTGGAAACGACCAAAGAAAATTTCATAAGTATCACAAAAAACATACCGTTGTAAAAAGTCACTTGCGCTTCGACACGGATTCGTATTCTCTTGCTGCGCGAATTTCAGACAAGTCTCAGCAAACCAATCGCCGATGTCCTTCACAGAGGGCCTCCAGAACATAGCCCCCGAGGTACAATGCAAACCCCTCTTGAGCAGGTACTGAGTTCAACCGGAAACGGAACCAATTTGTTGGGAAATAGGGCAGATCCAAGTTTAAACCTTTTGTGTCGCACCAACAAAAGACCCACAGTGTTGGCCCTTTCGGCAACAACCTGCACACAGGTTGCAGTCTCACCCGAAACAGCTATGGGATGCCGCAAAATCAGGTTTCTGCAAGCAGAGAGGGGGATTACTGTACCTTAGCCTTTTAATAACCTTATTAAACAATAATTACAAACTTTATCATTCATTCACATACAACTTCGCAAATAAATAAACAGTCGTGACTTGCTCAACCCACTACAGGGAATTCACAGCGAAGCTAAATGTTAGCAGCGATCTAACTTATCAGATGTATACAATTATTAATGCATAAAAGAAATAGAAACATAAACAGAACAAGAAACCACAACACCGGATATAACGTGGTTCACCCCCAGTGTAGGGGCTATGTCCACAAACTGTGTTCTATTCAACTTGCTACAAAACCACAGTTTGATCTGCGCACTCAGCTGCAGATCCTTTCAGTCCTCAAAAAGCTGCGCACACAGCAGCAGGCCCCTGCGCACATAGCTGCAGGTTTTTCCTTACAATATTCTTTACAAAACCCTCTGCGCACACAGCTGCAGAGGTCGTCCACGCACACAACTGGGACTTAACCTTCTTCCACAAAACCACTCTTAGCTTCGCCTTAATCTTTCTTTCATCATAAAACCTAACCTACCTTCTTTACACAAGCGCTTATTTATACTGCGCATTTTTACAAAACCATGGTCTTAAACCATGGGCACCCAAAAAACCCTAAACTCTGGATTTAAACCACGGGTTTATTACAAAAAAGAGGGTTTTGACTTACCCTGACACCCCTAAGACTATCTTGACCCATAACTCTGCTTACCAACAGCCGCGAAGTTACCACAACTAGTAACCCTTAGGGTATGCGCCCCAACAAGAGTGTTCTCAAGTGAAGGTGAGTTGGGTATATGAGTCTATAAGGAGCATAGAAGAGTGCTCAAGAAGGTTCAAATAAAGAACCAGTGTTTCCAAAAGACTAAGTACAGAAGAGATGCTTGGTGAGGTAGTTGTAGCAGGGTGAAAGAGAACTGCTATTGCATAGGCTTAGTGTAGCTCAGAGTGAATGTGAAGAAAATCATGGAAATGGAGAAGAAAATGACTACTAACAGTCATGGAAAAGGTTCAGAGAGAATCCACAAAAGAGAGAAAGAAGATGCCAAAGAAAATGGCATATGGAAGCAAATGAGTGATGAAGAGTATGGGAGGGAGAAGGCTGACATAATAGTCCATCTTGAAGTATTGATGGGGTTGTTACATAGGAATAATGAAGACTAGAGATGTGGTTTGAAGACCAGAGATGTGGTTTCCTCATAAGACTAAAGCTTCAAGTGAGAGAAAGAGGTCTCAGTATTTTAAAACTGATATATTGTGTTATGTTTGCAGGTGAAAAGAATGAAGAAGGACAAATTTTCTAACATTGTCACAAAGAATGAAGGAGATAGGCATAATTTTAATTTTGTTCAAAAAGAAGATGGCACAGTTCGGTCTCATTTAAATGCACATGCACAGCTGAGTGAAAGTGTTTATTTTCAGTACATAGTAAAAGCTGAAATATGAGAGAGTTTGGCTTATGATGATGGCCAAGAATAGGAAGAAGTAAACGACGAAATCAAGAATTCTGATGTTATGCTTGAGGAAGCTGAGAAGAAAGGCATTGAAGACATTCGGAATCTTGTAAAAGACTTGGAACAATAAGAGGAAAATTTGATGACTTAGACCATTGGATCTTGTGATTTTGAGATTGACAATTTGAGTGTGTTTACAGGTATTGCAAATGGCAATCCATCTCTTGGAGTTTTCAAGGTGTCATGAGTGAAGTTGAAAATTTTCAAGCAAGGTGTGATGAAGAGTGTCTTTCAGAAGAAGACAACGATGAGCTATTGCAGCAAAAAGGAATTCATAAATTCCTTATTTAATGAAGGGAGTAACTTCAATGGAGATGAAGTAGTTATGCTTCATGAGATGAAACTTGTTCTTGATGAGGACAAAGAGGAATTGGCTTATCTGAATGGCCAGGAAAAGATTGATGGATGCCAAATAACTCCTTTTGTAGATAGGATGGCTAAACAGAAAAACATTCTATGAGATTGTAAGTTTGAAAATATTGTTAGCCAAAACCAAGCCGACTAAACTTGAGTTTACTACTCAGTTAATATTAAAATTTAATTTTTACTTTTGCATGCTGACCTCTTTTGTCCCTTTTTCACTTGTCGGGTGAAACTTGTCTATCTCCTGACTAGACAAGTCTATCAACATTGGTCGGCATTTCGACTCGATTGATTTACTTCGACTTACTTATCAATTCTACCGACTGATTTTACCTCGACCACTTGTCACTTCAAAGTTGAATGACTTCGACCTCTAAGTTAGCTCACCTCTTCGACCTCTCAAGTCGGCTGACCTCTTCGACCTCTCAAGTCGGCTCACTCAACTGACCTTGTCGGTTCACTTTGGTCGAAATCTACAGAGTAAGTTTCTTAGTCTAAGGACTTAAGAAATTACAAATGTGTTTCACCTATGAGTAAGATGAAGTAAAATAGACACATTAACAATTCCAAAGAACTTATAAAACATATACCCAAATATGTAGGAAGACTTGAGTCGACCAATGTGCTGTAAAACCTAGAACTTTCAAGCAGTGAGAAATTTATGAGTTCTTTGATCTTTCACTTAATTGGTAAATGTAAACAACATTTACACAAGTAAATCTGGAAATAATGTGCGGCCAAATAAAAATGCATTCAACCATAAACTATTTCATATATATAACTATGCGGAAATAACAAAGGTATTACAAACTTGTCTGTCACTTGTCGGCTCAATGACTAATCCTTTTACAGAGCTTCCGCTCTTCTATTGAATCACTTACATAGAAGCTTGAGCTTCAACTTCACTCTGTGCTCAGAGTTTTCTCTTTCTCACTCGGAGTTCTCTCTACTGTCTATTGTCTAACCTAATTTACAATCTTCTTCTTCTATTTATAGGCAACCTGAAAATTGCTTTTACATGAATCGACTGACTCTCCATTAAAGACTATAATAAATATCTACCTAACAACTTAAATTCAGAAATAAATTCGATTGGTTTACATTGCTGAATCGTGGAATCTTCCCTCTTATCAGATTGACCGACAAGATCTTGACTGATACAGACTCTGACAGAGTCAGCTGAGAGTCAGGTACGGATCTACGAGTGATTAATTTTTCCAACACTCCCCCTTAATTATGAGTAGATGGGGATTTTTTAAAAACAAAATTTACAAAATGTTTTAGAGCTTAGACATGCTCTCTTTATGACAGAGTTCACTGTGGAGAACTTGTCATTCCAAGATAACTACGCAGATACTGGAAAGTATCCTTTGCCAATGGCTTTGTAAAGATGTCTGCAAGTTGATCTTCAGACTTGCAAAATTCCAAACAAATTTATTTGTTGTTCACCAACTCTCTTATGAAATGAAACCTTGTGTCGATTTGCTTGGTTCTCTTGTGAAACAAATGATTCTTTGATAATGCTATAGTTGAATTGTTGTCGGTTCTTGATGGTTCTGTGATAATGTCTTTTAATATTCTCCTCATCTAGACAGCTTGACATGCAGCACTTGTCGCTAAAACATACTCTGGTTTAGGTGAAGACAAAGTTACTATGGGCTGTTTCTTTGAAGCCCATGAAACAACACCTGTACCAAAATAAAATGTGTACCCAAATGTTCTCTTCCTGTCATCTATGCTGCCTCCATTGTCTTTGTCAGTGTAACCAATGAGTTTAAATTTTTCTGAGGTTGAATACATAATACCAAGGTCTTTTGTGCCACTTACATACCTCAGAATTATTTTACCTGCTTTCCAATGTGAGTCTTTTGGTGACTCCATGAACCTTGAGATAATAATTACACCATACATAATGTCTGGTCTTGTCGCTGTCAAATACATAAGACTGCCAACAATCCTTTTGAACAGCGTAGGATCTACAGTGGATCCTTCATCATCCTTGCTCAATTTTAAACATATTATTACTGGTGTTGGGGCTGTCTTGCAATTAGACATGTTAAATATTTTTAAAACTTCACTTGCATACTTTGTCTGTGATATAAAAATACCAATTTCAGACTGCTGAACTTCAATGCCCAGAAAAAACTTCATAAGCCCCAGATCAGTCATTTCAAATTCACTTTCCATGACTGCTTTAAAATATGCTATGCCAAAATCTCCAATAAATATTAAATCATCTACATACAATCAGACACTTAACATCTTACCTTGCTCATCGACTTTGGTGTACACAGTCGGTTCACTTTCACTTCTGTGAAATCCATTTTCAGTGAGATAGGAATCAATCCGACTGTACCAAGATCTAGGAGCTTGCATCAACCCATAGAGTGCCTTTTTCAACCTATACACTTTATTCTCTTGACTTGGAACTTCATACCCTTGTGGTTGTTCCACATATACTTCATCTTCTAGATGGCCATTTAAGAATGCCGACTTGACATCCATTTGATGAACACACCATTTGTTTTGTGCAGCAATGGCCAAAACTGTTCTGACTATATCCATGCATGCAACAAGTGCAAACGTTTCATTGAAGTCTATGCCGAGTTGCTGTGTGAACCCTCTTGCTACCATTCTTGCCTTGTGCTTTTGCACATTCCCATCAGCATCTTGCTTGGTCTTATAAATCCATTTGACACTGATTATGTCTTTGTATTTTGGTACATCAACCAATTCTCATGTCTGGTTCTTCTCAATGCATTCTATTTCTTCATCCATGGCTTGTGCCCATACTTCTTCTTCAACAGCTTCTTCAAATGTTAGTGGATCATATATAGGGGAATATAATGCAAAGAGAGAGAATGAATTTGGTGTACCAGCTTCATATATCTCTCGCAGACTTCTTGTCTTCACCGGTTCTATCGATGTTGACCTTGAAGAAATGCTCGATGGAGTCTGTTGTCCTCTTGGTGTACTTGTCGGTGTAGCTTGAGCTGCTACTTGTGTCGATGGTCCTTGTGTTGAACCATGTCATGGTGTCATGGGAGTCGATGGTGCTACGATCGGTTGACTTACATGTGGTGTTTGAGCCACTTCCTCTTCCATATCATCATTGTCGACATTCGACACAATCTTGACATTTATGTCGACGATTCCATCCCATGATTTATTCTCGACAAATTGAACATGTAATGACCCAAAACTTCGTAAAAATTTAAAATTTTTAAAGTGACATAAAATGTCTTAAATTGCAGTTTAGTAACTGCTAGCGGTTAGAGGAAAAAGAAACAGTTTAACAAATTTTAAGGATTAGTTTCAAATAACAGAAAAACTAAAACAACTTTAATTTTCATATGTGATAGAAAGAGGACTTGCATTTAGTTGCTGCTAGCTATACTGATGATTTACTTTTGTCAAGTAGGTGAGAAACCTTATTTGAAATCGGCGCTTACTTAGCGTTCTGCTAACTCAAATGGACTACTGGTTCTTACAGGTTCAGCAGGTAAGCGTATGATCATGTAGGTGTTTATTTTAAATTATGTCGAGAAAGTATTTCTCTAGCATATTAAGATGCTAGTATATAAATCGATTATTAAGCTGCAAGGCTCTGATGAGGTAAAGTAAATTTCTTTTGTTGTTTTGGATCTATGACATTATTTATATTTAAGCCATAATGACCTTTTATCCTTGACATAATCAAATGCTATTTACAAGAATGAGTTGTTCCAAGGTTCCTTCTGTGATAAGGTGATTATCCTTTATAAATTACAGAACATGGTCATTTATAGATTTCCACAGTGAGCATAGAGCTCATGGTCTTGGCACATAATTACTTTGACTGTTTCGTGGTCTTACTGCTATTTGCATGTTTAAAACTCAAGTGTACTGCTCTTTATGTATGAACATATTCTTATGTTTTTCAAAGATAAAGTTTACAATGAGTGATTAGCTTCTTATGAGAAACTCTTAAAATAAGGTTAGTCTTCAGTCTTCCTGAAGACTCCTTCATTTATCAGCATCAAGTCTTTATGTGGAGAAGTTTAGAGCTTTTCCAGTTTATAAAATATATCATAAATAACATCATATCTATACTCTATTTTTCCTTTAGTAGTCCTGAAACAATACCCAATTTGTTTGATTTGTTTGCAATTATGAATATTTTCTTGGAACAGCTAGTAGACAAGCTGTGTACATAGTATTGAGTTTATAACCATGATACAATTGTTATTGCAAGATTATATTACTATGTTGATTTATAATTTATCAATATTAGGCTATAACAAAAATACTAACTTGTAACCTAAGGTAGTTTTACTACCTATCAACTATTATAATGTAGTCGAAACTCATGGCAATATATATTATAAGTTTTGTTCCTATATTATACTAGTTTCCATGCTATAATAATATCGATGGCATGAATTTCATTATTGGCAATGATATGAACTTTTATAATATAGTCGATAGCATGATTTGTATTATTGGCAGTGATATGTTTTAAAATTGAATGTGCAACGTTGACATTAGAACTCAACCCACACTTGGTTAGATTTTTGGAAGGGCACGTGGACAAGCCTCCTCCATGCGTTGGTTGACTTAAAACAATTGTAACCCTACTCCTTTGTATTTTGCTCCGAGGGTTTTTCCTCCTGCAGGCTGCGCTGTGAGTCCTTGCGGCCATGAGAGGCCTGCAACTTCCATATTCTTTAGCATTGTAGCCTGCATCACTTTGCAAAGTGGTTTTTGGTATCGTGGTTTATGTTTCAATTTCTCTTGTGAGTTAAGGAAAACACAGTGTGAGTGGTTAAAGGATTCTTCAAGTGGCTTGAAGCCTGTAAATGGTTTTACCCTTGTGTCTGTTCGTTCCTTGCCTTGACATCATGAAACTTGAGACTGTCTCTTTACTGTCTCTGTTGCAGATTTGGCATAAGGGTTTTATTGCTTCTCGGTTTAGTGCATTCGAGCTGGGTGATTGTTTCTTCTCGGCTCCAATTTCTTCTTTATTTACAGGTATACACTTTTACTCTACTTGAATTCCTTTTGTCAAAAGATTTACTAAGTTAGGGTTTAAATAATTTATGAACAAAGGTTTAAATATTGTTTGGATTTATGTTCTTGCAAGCTCCTGCTATCAGCTCCAGCCTTGAGTGGAATGCAAGCTCGTGCATCAGTTAACTTCATGGGATTCCAATTGGTAAACCCCGGTCTCATTCGTGGGTTCTCCTTGCTTGCGGTTTGGGTTGTTGGATGAAGGTTCTTGTGGTTGGAAACATGGCTTCGGAATCTCTGTTGGTTATGATTTTTAGTTTGTTGATTATTACCCATGTTTTATTTGAAAACCCTTGCGAAACTTTGCTAGGTAACACAGGATCTTGAAGCCATGATGTATATGTGGTTTCGGTTAAGCAGTTTCAGCCTTACAACTTAAGTGATGTAATGTTGTTGTTTAAGATTATAAAGAACCTCCTCTGTGCTCAGAGATGTTAAGTGACCTCTGTCTCGTTTGCTTCAGTTTTCTTATTTGAATTTAAAGAAAAGAAGACTGTGGAAATAGTCGAGTTATAGAATGAACTGGGTTTTGCTTATACTGTCAGTAAAGTATCTCGTTACTATTGAATATAAAAAACTTCTGTATATTTGGTTTTATTAGCAGGCTTGGATTTCGACCCTTCGAATCTACATGCTATAATCCTACCTTTGATTTAGGATTTATTTATTCGAATGGTTAACTATTATTGGTTTATTTTGTTCATGATTTACATATGCATTGTATTTATTAATACTTTGTATTATAATAAATTTTAAAGCTCTGTTTTAAGAGATATTGTTTAATTTCTAGAACTCGGCTTATAACGGTTAAAAAGAATTACTGTAAAACCCTACAGTTTATGAAATCCTTGCTTCTACTTATAGTATTCTTGGACTTTCAGTAATTTTTGTAATTTTGTAATGTAAAAGGGATTATAAAAGAATCATTTGGTCCTGGATAAAAAACACATTGGTCTGTAATATTAATGTTTATAAATTGTTTTACTATTTCCTTTTCACATGGTTTTTAAATGTTAATTTACTTACTTTAATTCTGTTAACTTTAATATATGTTTATCAATATACTAATACTGGAATAATAATAATATTTACTCTCTCTTTTATACATATTTTCTATTTAGTTAGTTGAAGTAAATAAATGCAGACAATACATAGCACTGTTATTTAGTAAAATTCGTAATCAATGAAGTAAAATCTATCTACTGATTTCATTCAAAGTAAAAGAATCATGTCATTTACCTAAGAAATCCAACTGTGCTAGAGTACGACCTGAGTTTAGGTGTAGAAAAACACAGCTTGGAGATTTTTATTCAATCTGTTTCATTATTTACGTAATCATTTATATTTCTACTATAATCTATAATTTTACTGAAGCTAACATTACACATTTACTTTTCATTCATAAACCCTAAAAATGCTAACATGCCTGTAATAGATAAACTATGAAATTATTTAACTAAAGACAATAAAATAAAATAGAACCTGTTGAGGAAAAGACGACAACAGCTTAAGGAGGCTGTTCCTCCCAACCAAACCCCTAGAGAGTGCTCAAACAATGCTTTCTCAGGACCCATGAGCTTGTTCCTGTTCTTCTTAGCTGAGAACTAGGTGGAGAATGCAACTATAAGACCTCTGTCACCTGACTGGTCCAATTACCTCAGTAATAAAAATCTGCTCTCAGCACTATGATCTTCAGCTTAGAAGCTGCAACTAGATCAATCTCAGTAGTTAACCCCTCAAACACACTCCAGACTCCCCTCCATTGAATTTCTCTAGAGTAAATTCATTCACCCTGAATGATCACTTCTCTAGAATGAGCAGCCTCAACTCTCTTCAATGGGAAATTTTATAGAGATGCCTAAGTCTTTCGGGTCAGTTTTCATTAAATGAGCCACCTGCTCTGATTCCACTTTCTTGGGGAATCATGACCACAAATATAGGGAAGTTGCCACCTACAACTATTGGAAGTGGTTTGAGGATGCTGCCACTTGTCAGTTTGCTCTCCACCAAGTATCCTCCACCAATTAACGAGTAAACACTCTTTTAACAGCTTCCCTAAGTTGTTGTCTCCTCATTTATTTATTTATAAATAAAATATTTTGAATTTACATTAAATATTCTTGACCCCACTAGGTCATCAATTACAACTTAGCATAAAATTTAACACAATGTTCCTCAAATATTATAAAATTGTTTTTGCAAATTGGGGCATGTGACAGAACATCTCGACTAATTATCACTTTCCTCGCGACAGGATCATACAACTTGTATGATTTTGTGTCTTCAGAATAGTCGACAAAAATACATTTTTGTCCTTTCTTGTCTAGCTTCCTTCTCAACTCATCTAGAACATGAGCATATGCAACACAACAAAAAACTTATAGATGTGAAACACTATGATTCATACCTGTCCATGCTTCTTGGGGAAATTTGTTCTTCACACTCTTTGTCGGACACCGGTTCATAATGTAAATGGTAGTTGCGATAGCTTCTACCCAATACTCATTTGACAAATGCTTGGCTGCCAACATGCTGCGTGCCATCTCCATGATGCCTCTATTCTTTCTTTCGTAAATACCGTTCTACTGAGGTGTATACTGTGCAGTGAATTGTTTCTATATTCCATGGGTCTTGCAAAAATTTAGAAATTCATTTAAAACATATTCACCTCCTCTGTCGGTCCTTAAGATCTTGATGGGGTGTCCACTCTAGTTCTCCATGAATGCCTTAAATTGTTGAAAATAACCAAATGCATCAGATTTATGTTTCAGAAAATATACCCATGTTTTTTTTGAGTAGTCATCAATAAAAGTTGGAAAATACTTGTAGCCACCAATGGATGATGTCACATTGGACAACAAATATTAGAGTGCACAATTTCAAGTGGTGTGCGTGCTCTATAGGACTTTTTGACTGGAAAAGTCTCTCTGTGCTACTTGCCAAAAATGCAGCCTTCACAAACCCTCTCTAGTTTGTCGATCAATGGTAATCCTTTCACCATATTCTTTGTGCAGTAGCTTCATCCCACCAAAATTCAAATGTCCAAATCTGAAATGCCACAACCAGGATTCATCCTGAACTTCTGTTTGAAATGCAGCTTACAAATTAGCGCTGCAATTTTCTTTCTTGTCAAGGAGCTCGACTATTTCTTCACTTTCTTCCTTGAATGAAACTCCTGTGTTTGTCTTCCCTTTCATGTCGGGAACTATGCTCAATGGAAACAAGCGATTGCTTGTCATTGGCACTTTTTCTATCAGCTGGTCACTTGGATGCTTGTCTTTGGTCACACAGTGATCATCTTCCATGTAGACTCTATAGCATTTTTGTATCAACTATCCAATGCTTAACAAATTATGTTTTAGACCTTCAACATGATAGACATCAGGGATATACTTACTCTCCCCCTGTTTTCTTAGAATATCAACAATGCCTTTTCCTAAGACAGTAACTTGGACATTGTTTCCAAGTGTAACATCAATTTTAACTGAATTGTCTAGACTGGAAAACAAATTTAAATTACCAGTCATGTGGTTGCTGCATCATGAATCCAAGTACCATATGTCACGTGGACTCTCTTAAACAACATTGCATTCAAGTGGAAATGTCGATGCCATTAACATTGCACTTGTCGAAGTGTTGGTGTTGGTCGACTAATTTGGGCTTTGCCTTCCTTGGTCATATTGTTTCTTCCTCCATTCATATGCATAATGACCAAACATCTTACAGTAATGACATTGGATTTTTTATTTATCAAACCTCTCGCCACTTGGCTAACTTGGGTTCTGATTATCTCCTCTACCACTGACATTTGCAGGACTTCTGCCTCATCCTCCTCTTGAAGAACTTATTTCTTTTCCTCTGAAGTTGTTTCTCGCCTTGCCTCTACCATGGATTATGGACGACTGTGCTGCAAATGCACCTTCCAATGATGTCTGTGTTCTACTGAGTCTGTGTTCATGATTGATGAGTGAAGCTTGCAACTCATCAATGGTAAATGTCGACTTGTCTATGTGTTCTTCCAAGGTCACAACCAAGTTTTCAAATCTTGGGGGAATACTTCTGATATTTTTTTCAACAACCCTTCGGTATTCTATGGCTTCTCCATGAGATTTCAGTTGGTTTATCAAACCAACAACTTTGGTGTAGAATGTGTCTAGATTCTCTGAATCTTTCATGGATAGAGATTCAAAATCTCTTCTCAGAATCTGCAGCTTGGATGTCCTTACCTTATCCAAACCTGGATAGGCAGTCTCCAATGTACCCCATTCCTGCTTAGCATTAGTTTTTGCTGCTACTCTTGGGAGTATTCTTTCATGCATAGCTTGATGTATGTAAAACAAAGCTTTTCCGTCTTTCTTCCTCTGTTTCATCAAGACATCTTTGTGAGCCTGTGTGAGATTGTTATATGTTGTCATGTCTGCTGGTTCTGTATAACCATGCTAGACTATCTCCCAGACATCTTGACCTATGAACAAAGCCTTCATTGTTAAAGACCAATATTCATAATTCTTTCCTGTAAAAATTGGAGTTTGCAATGAACTAGAAGTGGAAGCCAGCTTTAATTTTTAATTAACTTTCCTTAGAAAATTAATTTTCCACCTTTTAAGACAAGATTTATTTCCTCAACCTTGCTCTAATACTAGTTAGCCAAAACCAAGCCGATTAAACTTGAGTTTACCGCTCAGTTAATATTAAAATTTAATTTTTACTTTTTCACGCAGAACTCTTTTTTTCCTTTTTCACTTGTCGGGAGAAACTTGTCTATCTCCCGACTAGACAAGTCTATCAACTTTGGTCGGCCTTTCGACTCGACTGATTTACTTCGACTTACTTGTGGGTTCTACGGACTAATTTTACCTCGACCACTTGTCACTTCCAAGTCGACTAACTTTGACCTTTAAGTCGGCTCACCTCTTCTACCTCTCAAGTCAGCTGACCTCTTCGACCTCTCAAATCGGCTCACTCAACCGACCTTGTGGGTTCACTTTTGAAATAAGTTTCTTAGTCTAAAGACTTAAGAAATTACAAATGCGTTTCACCTGTGAGTAAGATGACGTAAAATAGACACATTAACAATTCCAAAGAACTTATAAAACATATACCCAAATATGTAGAAAGACTTGAGTCGATCCAGTGAAACCTAGAACTTTCAAGCGGTGCGAAATTTATGGGTTCTTTGATCTTTCACTTAAATGGTAACACAAGTAAATCTAGAAATAATGTGCAGCTAAATAAACATGCATTCAACCATAAACTATTTCATATATATAACTATGCCAAAATAACAAAGGTATTACAAACTTGTCTTTCAAGACTTATCGGCTCATCGACTGATCCTTTTACAGAGCTTCCGCTGGCTCCTCCATTGAATCACTTACAGAGAAGCTTTAGCTTCAACTTCACTCTGTGCTCAGAGTTTTCTCTTTCTCATCCAGAGTTCTCTCTACTGTCTATTGCCTAACCTAATTTACAATCTTCTTCTTCTATTTATAGGCAACCTGAAAATTGCTTTTACATGAATCGATTGACTCTCCATTAAATACTATAATAACTATCTACCTAATAACTTAACTTTAGAAATAAATTCGACTGGGACTGATCGACAAGATCTTGACAGAGTCTGCTGAGAATCAATCTGTGAGTTATTAATATTTCCAACAAATATTGCGAACTCATATTTTGCTGTATCTGGTTGCATTTGCAAACCATATTTTGCTGTATACGGTTGCATTTTCAAACCATAATATGGATGTAACACAATACTACTGCTTACCAACCAGAGAGTGGTCACTATACAAATACAGCTTGACTAAAAATCCAAGCTGACTTAAACAAGATTGTTTACTAAAACAAGATTGTTTACAAGAAGAAATCCTATATATAAATCCAAGAATATTGTTTACAAGAAGAAATTCTGTATATAAATCCAAGACTGATTAAAATTGAACAGCTCTTCTATTTCTCCACTATTCACCCGTGACCTTCGTTATCTGGTGAGGCAAGACGAGAAGCAATGGCAGAATGATACATGGCGTCACGAAACGTAGAAGTGTCCCGAAGGTTTTTCCTCAATATTTTTGCCTTCTCTGGACTCAAACGTCCCCTCACAAACTTTGAACTCTTGGCCGGAAGTTCCTCCATTTCTTTTTCATGACCATCTGAACTCTTCTCCATGGCTTTGTCTTCTGTTTTCGATTCTTTTATATCATCGTCTGCCCATCGCTCCAGATCACCCTGAGACCAACCAAAGAGGGGAAGCCACCATCTTGTGGCTCTTCTCTGATCGTCAATACGTGAATTAGGCAAAATAGCATCCTCTCTTCTTCTCGTTATCTTTTCTCCGGCATTCTCATTGTCTGAATGAAGTGATCCATTATTAATATTATTGGACGACCTGCGTTTCCATACAGAAATCCTCAGAGAAGAACCACCTTCGACTCTGTGGGAAACAAAATTCCGATTCCAGCCACGGCAGAGAGCCGTTTTCTCAGAGAAGAGCTTGCACTCCAAAACTCTACCTGAAATAATAGCCATTCAGGCAAAACAGACCAAATAACAGACCAAATAACAGGATAACAAGAAAGAAATTAAATTACACAGTGCAATCTATCTATGTATACCAAGTCATATAGCAGAGAAAACTAGACAGTAATTAAATTAGTCAGTATAAATGAAGCATGGCAATCTTTGTCTATATATAAGCATCTGCGGGGTGTTTCTAAAATATAGAATATCTATTGATACTTGTATGATTCTTGGGCAATATTAGGTTAGAATTCTCAACGCAGCAATTTCGCACGAAGGTGTCGTTCTCAGCCCGCTTGATTGAACAGTAAGAACGTGGTGTTTCCAAGAAAGACGTAGAGATTTTGTGAACATTCATATCTCTCATGGAAATCTTGTGGAGCATGCTATCTTTCATTGAAACCGTTAAGGGAGTTGTCATACCCACATTCACCCAATTTCCAGGCATTGCCGATCAATGGCACATCCGGTGAATCACTAAATATCTCCCGACAGATTATATTTGTAGCCACCAGTCATGCAATTGACGTGCAGATTATACCCCCAGTCAAGCTATCTACCGAATTACGGGCGGCATAAACGAAATTGAAGACTTTTAGGTGGCGAATGGACTTTGGCTCTTTGCACGCAGTGACATTTGTCGCGAATGAATTCGTCTGTTTGGTTGGAATATAAGACCGACTAAATCTAATTTCTGGATTTGAAGAATGAATGCGTTATCACTAGACAAACGGTAAACCAAGAGTAGAGTAAGGACACGTGTGGATGGATAGGGAGACTAGTCGCTAATGCACAAGGGCAATCAATATCCAGCTTGTTGCAAGTCAATAATAATGTAGATCAGGTTAGTTAATTTTTGTCATTGGGAGACTAATGTATAAGGGAAATCAATATTTAGCTGGTCAATAGTAAGGTAAATAACAATTGCTACATTGATTGAGCAAGTTTTACCACGTGCATAATTGATAGATTGTTATACAAATGTATAAAGTTATAAATGGTTTATATGGACGAATGATGTTACCATTCATGTTGAGTAAAGAGGAGCTGCGTTCGAAAATTGGAGATCTCGACGTTTCGATCCCTACTCTGGGATCATCATCAGGAGACAATTAGAAGTGTGAGGAAATGTGTGAGATGCCCGAGTAGTTAAATATGAATTAATAGGTTTAAGGTAAGAAATGTTTTAGAAGGGTCGGCTTAGTAAATTTTTTTTTAATTTTGTTTAAAATTTTTAGTTTTAAGGTTACCATTCATGTTATCAATGTTACCATAGACGAACGATGGTAAATTGTTTATATGGATGAATGATTATAAATGGTTTATATGGATGAACGATGTTACCATTCATATTACGATGTTATCAATGTTGTCATAATCATCATCATCATCTTCTTCATCATCATCATCCTCATCATTACCATCTTCATCATCGTCAACATCGACATCATAATCAACCTCATCCTCATCATCGTCAATGTTATAAGATCATCATCGTCATCAATGTTATCATCATCATCGTTGTCGTCATCAATGTTATCATATTCATCATCATGATCGTCATGTTCATACTCATTAGAATAATAACAATCATCATCATCATGGTCATCCTCATTAGAATAATCACAACCATCATCTTCTTCATGTTCATACTCACTAGAATAATACCTATCATCATCATCATGGTCATCCCCATTAGAATAATCACAACATCATCATCTTCATCTTTATGATCATCAATGGTATCATAATCATCATAGTCATAATCAACCTCATCCTCATCCTCAACCTCATCATCGTCAATGTTATAATCATCATCGTCATCAATGTACTATCTTCGTTTATGTGTGCATTAACACATGTAATCCATATTTTGTAGCTACCCACTCTAGCATCTATTGAATAAGCCTAATTATTTTAAAAAAATGGTTTCTATGTTAGAAGACATTTTAAAAATAATAATAAGACGAGAACAATTTTGTGTTCAATTTCCTATTTATCAAGGTTGTAATTAATAGAATTTCACGCATTTTCAAGATTTAAAGATTTGTAAGAAATAAATTGTATTATACAATGAATTCCATCCAACCTTATTACTTACCTATGCTTGTCTCAAGTCTTCGTAGTAGTGGACTTTATTAAATACATCCTCTGTTTGTCAAACTTCGAAATGGTCACCATATTACACTCATATGACAATTTTTTTCAAGAAAGGGTCTATTGACGATGATGTTCTCTATGATGACGATGATTAACATAAGGACAATGATCATGATAATCCTGTTGACTACGATGACAACGATAATTTCATTATCAACATCATCATCATCATCATCATCATCATGATAATCACTAACGATGATGATAATATCGATGGTGTTGTTTATGACGTTGATTACCACGATCACAATGACAATGGTGTTGTTTATGACAAAAAAAACATTAAAAAAACAACAAGCAATTAAAAAAAAAAATAAATATAAAAAATTAAAAATAAACATTAAAAAAAAAAAACAATTACAACTATCCATCTTACTTTCCCCCTGTTGCGACAATGAAATTTTACATCTTTCACTTACCTTACCCATGAACTATGCTTGAGGTCACAGAGTAGTTTCCAAGGTTGCAGAGGCGGTTTTTTAGTTACCTCACCCACAAACTAGGCTGGAGGTCGCATATGATATTTTTCACTTACATTACCTATGAACTAGGCCCGAGGTTGCAGAGGAGGTTTTTCAGTTACCTCACCCACAAACTAGGCCCAAGGTTGTAGAGGAGGTTCAAAGGTTACTGAGGAGGTTCCAAGGTTGCAGAGGAATAATCTCTTGTTTGTTCAACGAACCCCTTCCTTGACGCAACCAAAAAAATAGGCTGTGAACATGGCAAAACCATTAATCTACACTAGACACAGATCAATTTCTTGTTTGAAACAATTTTTATAGTCTGGGTTCTTCCTATAGGCCGCTTTTTATTAGGTGGGCGTAGGGCTTCGGCTAAATTTTAATGGTATCCCGGATTTGGGGGTTTTCTATCCTCAAGGCTGTCTACCCCCTTCATCTCCAAAATATACGCAGAGGGACATTGGCAGATTGAGATCGAGACCCATAAGCAAAGGTGAAGGTTAGTAAGGCATCAGGAAAAGCATAGGCTAAGGTAGCTTCCGGTATATTATTTTCCCATAGAGATGTCTTCGGTAATTCATCTTCTTTCATTTAATCCATTAAATCCTTTTATAGTCAGGGTTTATTGATAGATATAGTCAGGGTTTGCACCTATCCGCCCTCTTATAAACCCTGACAATCAACCCCTCTTATGGATCTACTCAACTCCTCTTTTCTTCCCTAACTGTGAATTTGTGATATCCTTCCCTACTGTATTATTTGAAACTACCAATACTTGCTCCAAACTGTATATTATGGATATCAATTTGTTTGAAAATTCTGTCTAGTTAGGGTTTCTAGGATTTCTCATTATTATGGTCACTCAACTCATAGGTGGGTGGTTTATTTCCTACTTCATCTTTGACCTTCAGGTTTAGGATTTTGTAATGTTCATAGTTTAGATAGAAAAACATTCAAAATAGGGAGGATGGGTATCTGAATTTCTCCATAGTATGGATCTCTTCCAATTTGGTATGGATTGGTTGAGCTAGGTAACTACAGAGGTCAAATGTTGGAGGCATGAAACCAACAATAGGGGTTAGGAAATTTAAGAAACATAAGATAGAGTCATCCATGGTACTATCACTATCATACCCTAATATGGTGCATATTAGGGATATGGATTTCTTGTAATTTTCAAATAAAAATATTGTTTCATAATGGGAGGGAGAGGTGGAGATTATAATCCCCCTTTCCAAGTGCTGGGATAAACAATGAATTCTTTCAAAGGATTTCAATGACTAGTAATATGTTTCTAGGTTTTAATCATGGAGGGTTTATAGAGATGGATATTTGGAAATCATAGGTGGAAAGGGTTTAGACCAGTAGTGGCTTGGGATCGAGCCTCTTGAATATTGCTATTTAGGTCAAATAATTGACCACAATATCAAATGTGTCATCATCATGGTCATAAATGTGCTCATATCCAATTAAACTAGGTTTTAGAGGCTTATTTTTGGATGATTATACCTTTGCAAGTAAAATTTTGCTAAAATTGGTAGGTTATAATCATCAGAGAAAATCTGAGGTCTAAAATGGGCCTCCTAAGGAAAATGATAAAATACTAGTTAAAATAATAAAATAATAAAATAATAGTTATTAATTTTGGAGGAAGAATGAAAAAACTACTGTTTTTGTTCATATTTTCGACATATCTCCTTGTATTTTTACTCAACTTTCAGGTGGGAGAGCCTGTTAGATGCGGAATTTAATTCCGCATCCAACGAGTACCCACACTGCACAATTTTGATGGACCCCGCTACCTCAAAAATAAGAAATACATGAAAAAACGTGATGATGAATAATTCCGCGTCCAACGAGTACCCACACTGCATACTTTTGACGGACCCCGCTACACCAAAAATAAGAAATACATGAAAAAACGTGATGATCTGACATTCATCATCACATTTTTTCATGTAATTATTATTTTTGGGGTAGCGGGGTCCGTCAAAAGTATGCAATACGGGTACTCGTTGGATGCGGAATTAAATTCCGCATCCAACAGGCTCTCCCGCCTGAAATTCGAGTAAAAACACAGGGAGATATGTCAAAAATACGAACCAAAAAAGTAGTTTTCTTTTATGACAAATATGTCAATTCAACCATTATGGTTGACTCATTTTATTGAAATTTTATTGGTTCTTGAATTCCAACTCACAAAATTTATTGTTGGCGTGTTTTCTTATAAGGCCCATTTTAGACCCTAAATTTCCTCTAATGAGAGGTCACTAAACCATAGTTCCATGTCATAACTTCTCAACCTTAGTGATAGCATGGAAATTGGTGTTCATGAAACCCTGGTTGGTTTTCAATATGTACATGTCCATGTGTTTCTAGTTCCATCTCATAACTTCTAAAGAGGTCACTAAACCATAATTCCATCTCAGAACTTGTCAACCCTAGTGATAGCATGCAATTTGTTGTTCATGAAACTCTAGTTGTTTTCCAATTTGTACATGTCCATGTGTTTCTAGTTCCATCTCATAACTTGTAAAGAGGTCACTAAACCCTAGTTCCATCTCATAACTTGTCAACCCTAGTGATATCATGCAAATCGGTGTTCATGAAACCCTAGTTGGTTTTCACTATGTACATGTCCATGTGTTTCTAGTTCCATCTCATAACTTGTAAAGAGGTCACTAAACCATAGTTCCGTCTCATAACATGTCAACCCTAGTGATAGCATGCACTTTGGTGTTTATGAAACCCTAGTTGGTTTTCAATATGTACATGTCCATGTGTTTCTAGTTCCATCTCATAACTTGTAAAGAGGTCACTAAACCATAGTTCCATGTCATAACTTGTCAACCCTAGTGATAGCATGCAATTTGGTGTTCATGAAACCATAGTTGGTTTTCAATATGTACATGTCCATGTGTTTCTAGTTCCATCGCATAACTTGTAAAGAGGTCACTAAACCCTAGTTCCATCTCATAACTTGTCAACCCTAGTGATAACATGCAGGTTGGTGTTCATGAAACCCTAGTTGGTTCCCAATTTGTACATGTACATGCATTTCTAGTTGCATCTCATAACTTGTAAGAGGCATGATCGATGGTTTTGCTGAGTTGACCCACTAATGCAAGAATTTCATTGAAGGAAACTAAGAAAAACCTAGTTTACGAAATGAATGCACAATGAAGTCATTGGTCCTTGAAAATAGGAGGGAGAGGGCACTAGAGTTAATCTCATGCTAGGAGACCAACAGAGTCGATGGTTCTTCGATTCGACCTCTGGTTACCAAGTTATGTCCAATTGAAAGTCGCATGAAAATGTCGTTCAGGGACACTTGGTGACTTCCGTTCTAGGAGTGAAAAACCAAACGGATCAGCAAAATTGCATGTCGTTGGCTCCTGTAGGTGTGTATGGGAAAGGCCAATGTGGGAACCCTACGAACACAACCACATTCGAGGGTTTTCATGCGTTGACCCCCAAATTAAATAGTTGCAAGAGTTGACCCAACAATGTAATTAAATGTATATTAAAGTAAAAAAATAAAAAAATGTAAATTTCAACAACTCAAGAGCATGTTATTTTCCGAATTCTATTTGTTGGTGTCTAAAAAAACCGTTGTTGGCGCCTCCAATGTTCCATAGATGGTGTTTGTATCCTAGGAACATGAAAGGATAGACATTAGTAACATCATAAGAAAAAAATAGAACCCAATCAAAATGTGCAAACATGATTTATAGATAACTCACTTAGGGTTGTACGATTGTGTTTATAGTGTCCAGTATCATCTTAATAATATTATGTCTATGAATGGTATCGGTCAATCATAGGTTTATTACATTGGGAATAAAATAAGGCTAAATAATTGAAATTGTGCTTCAACATTCACTTTAAAGGTTAAATAACACACATGACAATGCACTCAGATTAGTAGGCCATCTGGATCATCTCTGATGCCGATGGTGTCCATCAATCTTTCGTGCTCTATATGAGGTAGCAAGTATCGTACATGTGACCTATTTTTTTGACCAGTGTGTGTAACTTGATGTTTATACCAACTACTAGGTTGGTGAAGTCATATACAATAGATCCTGGTCTATAATCCTGATATACATACCCACCCTTCCTTTTCTGTTGTGCTGCAAGTGTCAAGTACTCCCCTTTTATAACCATCGATCTAGTTGGGAATTCAGTATTTTCATAATTTGTAACAGGTTCGAGAATGGTTTGTTTCCCCTCTAAGAAACATGCCAACCAATAGTAAGGACCCCATTCATTATTTTTTGGGGAAACCACTGCATATATCTGACTTGTGAAAGGAAATAGGTCGAGTTAACAATACATTTTTTAAATAAGGTCTTGCATTTCTAATTTCTACATAAATTAAATTCTACATAGGTCGAGTAAACAATATATAAATGCATTTTCTTATTTAGGTACTACTCATGTACCTACTTGTATGAGATCTGATATGTGATCATAGTCTGTAGAAATATGTGTTTGATCATCTTCCAAATGGTCTATTTCATTAACCCCATTGAAATTGGTGCCAAGTGTCACTCGATCCCATGTATTAACGGTATCTGTATACTCACATTCATCCCATTCATTGATGCTACAATAAATGCAAAAGCAAACCTTCAATCTTGTCCAAATTTGTAGGGACGAGTTGTCTGAGCTTCTAATTGAATGAAACTATCGAGTTCCATGCACTGTGTTCACCCGATGTGTTTGGGCTTGATCCACGTTTGTCACCTCCCAGAATATTCTCCGCACTAGGTGTTTCCTTGTTGCTTTTTCTCCCATGATAGATGCACACCATTTCACTATATATGCAGTGTCTCGAAGGAACGCACCTGTAAACTTCATCTCTTCCCTTCGAAGGGAAATTTTAATGCATGCACCAGCACCATCGTGCCCTCCTTTGCCATGACCAGTTTTAAAGTAGTTCCATACATGTGGCACCTTGTATTTTATGTGCAACAAACGCAACCATTCAAATACATGTGCATTCTTGAACTGTCTAGCACAACCATCTGACCAAATGAAATGACGATAAAATGGTATATCCATAGTTATCACATGATCATAGAATAATTTAAAGCAATGTTGCACATAATGGATGTCATGGGTCCGGTCATCACTTATGCAGAAGTGACTTTCTTTCAGTATCACATGTTTCTCTTGTGATAACCCCAATTTTTCACAAAAATTAAATGTTTTTAATGTAACATAAATTGTCTATAGTCGCAGTTTGATAACTACTAGCGGCTAGCGGAAAAATGAATCAGTTAACAAAAGTAATGATTAACTTCAAACACATAAAAACTAATACCGCATTAATTTTGATATGTAATGTATATGATTTGCATTCAGTTACTTCTAGTTATACTGATAATTTGATTTGTCAAGTAGGTGAGAAGTTATGTTCTAACTGGGGCTTACTTAGCAATTGCTAACTCAGCTAGAATTCTGGATCTTACAGGTTCAACAGGTAAATTTTTTGAACAAGTAGGAGTTTGTTAAAGTGTTAAATCCAGATGTACTTCTTTATCATATATTAAATGCTAGAGTAAAAATTGATTATTAGAGATCAAGGATACTATGAGGTAAAGAAACTTTTCTATATTTGTTTTGCATTTAAGACAGTATTTTAAGTTTATGTTGTAAAGACCAATAACCTTTCCATACTCAATGTCTTTCATTAGAATGACTTCTACTTCAGACAATTCTTCTTTCCAGCTATAATTTTAGTTACTTACAAGTTATACATAGAGCTCATGATTTAGTATAACAACACTTTTGCGGAAATAAGAGTTTACTGCTGTTGTTATTTCTAGAATTTAAAACACTAGTTATAAGCATGGAAATAAATCTAAGACATTCCAAGAACAAGCTTACATTAGAACCCTTAGCTCTACTTTTATTCATGCTCCAGTAGAGGAAATTTATCAGCTTATTATTGTATTATAGACATAAATTTTCACTTGCACAATAGTCGTCATGTTACGATTCCGATCTTCCAAGTTTCTTTGTGCCACAAGTATTGTAGCAAGATTTCATTACCATATCATTTATGAATAGTAATAAGTGATACTAGCTTTAATCCTGGATAGTCTTACTATCTTCCTTCACTAAGTCTAATCTAACATTGGTTTGATTCATTTAGAGTTTTGGTTCCTTATGAAGACCCAAAATATCACCAACTTCTAAGAAGTTTAACTTATACCAAGGCACTATAGACTATATATATAAATGTAAGAGTTATTCCAGGGTTAAATACTATTTATTTTTATATACACATTGTTGATTTATAAACTAATTTCTTACCCATTAGTGTTTACATAAAACTAGTTCTAATAACATAGTCATGCATCGTTATGTTGGTATAAAATGGTCAATAGTAGTACTATCGACTCATGTTCAAAGGCCTTTACTATACTAATGATATTTCCATAAATGTTTTACCAAGAAAGATTACAAGGTTATCATAAAACAAGGATAACGATGCAATTATATGTTTTGGTTCTTTACCATTGCTTGAATTTATGGTATATCATTGTAATGATATGTTTTTTTGACTTTGTAATTACATTATCATTGTTGTTGCTATTTAAATTATTGGAAATAATTTGAATTTCCCGACAGTGCAGTATAAACTATACCCTTCGACCCACTGTGGACTGAATATTTCGGTGGGCACGTGGAGCATCCTCCACCATGCAATGAACGATTTAAAAGTTTGCAATGCAACCCTATATTCTTCATTTTTCATCGAGGGTTTGGCTTTGCATTGTCTGGTTTCTCTATGGCCATGAGGGCTTGCTTGTTCTCGTGTTTTCAGCTTCATTGTGTGTGTAGTGAAGTGCTGCAACTCTTGCATGAGGGTTGAAAGATACCCAGCTCATATTTTGGTTCTTTCTGTAGGCACTGTGTCATCATGAGAGTGGTGTTACTCTGTCCATGGTTTTGAGTGCTGGTTCCTTGCATTGCCCTTGCCATAGCGTTTAACCTTCTCCATCGTTGCTGTAATTTGGAATGTGAACCCCACTGCCTCTATCACAGGTGAGCACGAGGGTTTGTTTGTCAAAGTGTGTTGTTCATCATGTTAGTTCGATTCCTCCTCGGCTCTAGATTCCTTCGCCTTCAGGTAAGGATCTTATGACATTAATGTTATAGATTTCAAGTTACAGTTTTAAGAATTTGAAAAAAAAACAACTTTTAACTATTATCTTTGGGTTTGCTTGCACGTGACAGTTCGTAAATAGGCTTGGAAGGATTCTCTCCAACGCTGGTTGACCTCTAGACCAACGGGTAAGCCCCGATTAAAACGTGGAAACTCCCTGTTTACGATGGTTAATGTTGATGTAATTGTAACTTTGGAATGTATTCACTTGTATTTCTTATGTATTGTAACCCGATGTTTATTCCGGGATGTTATCATGTTATGTCACACCCTAATGTTCCGATTGGGAGAATCAATAATGTAAACAAGTCATGTCAAGTCATAGTGGATAACCCTTCGATTGTTTAAGGGTTAAAGTCCCCGCAGTTCCGGGGAACTAGGGTTATTAGAATCTCCAAGTAGAGGTCATCCCTAGTAGGGTTTTAGTCATGTCGGGATTAGTATAAATAGAGAGTTGGACTCTCTATTTAGAACACATCACTCACACACTCAAGTGTAGTGCATAGTTGAGGAAGGAGAAGACACTGGGGCTAGACAAGAAGAAGATTACTGCTGTCGGGAGTGCATCTTACTGTTTTGGGGTTTTACCTTTTGTGTTGATTCTATCTCTGAGGAAGTTGCGAGGTTTTCTCCATTTATGGTTTCCCCGATGAAAAACATTGTGTTCATTGTCTCGTGTTTGATTGCTGTACTTGTTGTTCTCTCTGTAAAGATCCTAACATAATGCTAGCTTGAATGTTCAAAAACTAACATGGTATCAGAGCTAACCTGAGAAGAAAACATTGTGCAGTTGCAAGAACTAGGGCTTCCTACTTTGTGGATCTCTCTCCACAGATTTTCAGCAAAAGTAAGGTGGAATAACTCTCCTCCTTAGGGTGCATATTTCTGTCGAAGCATAATCCAATTATGAGGTTTTTCAGTTTTGGACTTGTCACTGCTGTCAAAAATTAGGGCTTTTCACAGAAGAGGAATTTTTCAGTGAGCCTAAGCCTGGATTGATCTCCTCCCCAAAATCAAAGTTAGGGATAAATTTCAAGGCATTTGGGTGGACAGAACTCTGGAAAAGTAAAACCCTAATTTGCTCGTGAACCGGCTTCATAGGATTTCAGCTCAAGTTTCAGATCCGACATCTTGACCTGGTAAGATCTAAAATATTTTGTATTTCCATTTGAGGTTCTCAGTTAAGATGTCTCATCATACCAAGCTTGATGAAAAGCTTGAGGGAGCTGATAACTTCCGAGCTTGGAAATATAGGATCTCCCTGGTCCTAGAAGAGAATGAGTTGGACTCCTACATCCATGAGGAGGTTCTAGTTCTGGAGGGAGATGAGGCTAAGGCCTTGCATAAGAAGAAGTTGGTTATGGCGAAGAGAATCATTGCTGATTCTATCAAGGACCATCTCATACCATAGGTGTCCTCCCTAAAGACACCTAAAGCTATGTTTGATGCCCTAACCAAATTGTTTGAAGGGAAGAACATAAACTGGAAGATGAATTTGAGAAACCAACTGAAGAATGTGAATATTCAGAATGTAGAAACAATCCAGTCTTACTTCACAAGAGTTTCTCAAATCAAGGAACAACTAGAAGCTGTTGATGAAGAAGTGGAAAATGCGGAGATTGTGATGACTACCTTGAATGGCCTTCCTAGGTCACGGGATTCTTTCATCCAAGGAATCTGTGCTAGAAATAAGTTAGTCAAATTCAGCAGACTATGGGAAGAGTGCTCTTAAGAAGAAGCTTGGATAGCAACTCGAGAAGAAAGGATGGGAAGTGAAGATCAAGCTCTCATGGTACACTCCAAATCACATTCCAAGTCAACCAAAAGAAGATCTCATAGCTCCAGAGGTAAGCATTCTCACAAAGATAACACTAGAAAAGATTTATCTAGGATCATATGTTATACATGTGATGAAGCAGGACACTATGCAAGGAATTGTCCTAAGAAAAAAAAACTAATGAAGAGGAGCAACAAAAGAAGACATCATGCTCATGCTGCAGAGGATGATGAACCATCCAAGAAGAGATCCAGGTATGAAAGTGAATATTCTTCAAGCGAGGATGAATATGTTCTGATCTCTGCTCTCACAGGTAACATTACTCATGGAAGTGATGATTGGATTATAGACAGTGGGGCTTCCAAATATATGACTGGATTGAAGGAATCCTTTGTGAGACTATCAGAACATGAATCACCTCACAATTTGAAGCTAGGAGACGATTACCAATATCCAATAAAAGGTAGTGGGGAATCTTCCTATAAGCTAGAATCTAGAAAGTATCTAACAATGAAAGAAGTATTGTTTATGCCAAGACTCAAGAAGAAATTTCTCTCCATATCAGCATTAGATGCAAAAGGAATGTGGGTTGCATTCATAGATGGTCAAGTCATCATGTGGCCAAAAGGAAAGACTATCAATGATGCGGTAGTGATTTGAGAACAAGAAGGAGGTTTTGTACAAATTGAAGGGCCATCCAGAACAAGCCTTGGTCCATGACATAGTAGAGCCAAGTGAAATTTGGCATAGAAGGCTTGCACATGTGCATTACAGAGCACTACCTATTGCAAGCAAAGTTGTTGAAGGTCTTCTAGAAATCCAAGCAAAACATGATGGGGTCTGCAAAGGATGTGTGAAAGGAAAGAATACAAAGAAGACATTTGCAAGCAGCGAAAGCAAAGCAAAAGGAATCTTGGAAATCATCCACTCCGATGTATGCAGTCCTATGTCATCAAACTCTCTAATCGGGTATGCATATTATGTTTCTTTTATTGATGACTTTTCTAGGAAGACATGGGTTTACCTCATGAAGAACAGAGACGAAGTATTCAGTAAGTTCAAGGAATTCAAAGCCTTGATCGAGAACCATACTGAAAAGAAGATCAAGACCTTTCGATCAGATAATGGAGGAGAATTCACTTCAAAGGAATTCAAAGAGATATGCAAAGAATCAGGGATTAAGAGGGAGTTGTCCACTCCTTACAATCCATAATAGAATGGGATTGCAGAGAGGAAGAATAGAACTATCATGGAAGCTGCAAGAGCAATGCTTCATGATCAAGATCTTCTTATGCATCTTTGGGCGGAAGCTTCTAGAACAACGGTGTATGTACAGAACCGTACTCCACATAGAGTACTTGAGAATAAGACTCCTGAAGAAGTATTCTCTAGCAAGAAACCAAAATTCAGCCATCTCAGAATATTCGACTGTCCTGTGTACATCCAAATTCCAAAAGAGAAGAGGACTAAATTAGATTCTTCAGGAAAGAAGGGTATATTTGTGGAATACTCTGAAAGCTCGAAGGCTTATGGAATATATTTCCCAAGATACAAGAAGATTGACATCAGCAAGGATGTGACATTTGATGAAGACACAGCTTACAACAAATCTAGAAAGATAATTTGAAGAACCACAAAGACCTGTAGATCCACCTCTAGAGAAGAATCCTCATAAGAGGAAACCTGCTTGGGTACGACAACTTATCTAAGTTGCGAAAAGATATGGGGCTCCAGAAGAGAATCACATAGAAAGAAAGAGGACCAGATCCTGCTCCGGGTATGTAGCTTTACTATGTGATTTCATTGATAAAGAACCTTCCAGTTATGAAGAAGCAGTAGAATGAAAAGAATGGAAGGATACTATGATCGAAGAATACCAATCGATCATGAAGAATAATGTTTGGGATGTTGTCCCAAGACCAGATGGGAAGTCAGTTGTAACTTCCAAATGGATCTACAAGATCAAACATGCTGCAGATGGTAGCATTGAAAAATACAAGGAAAGATTTGTGTCTTGGGGTTTCTTTGAAAAGGAAGGAATGGACTATGAAGAAACCTTTGCACCTATAGCCAGATACACTTCCATCAGATCAGCACTTGCTCTGGCTGCAGTGATGAAATGGAAGATACACCAAATGGATGTCAAGACTGCTTTCTTGAATGGTGTAGTAGAAAAGGAGTGTATGTAGAACAACCACTCGGTTTTGAGACACATGACAGGGAGTCTCATGTATGCAGATTGAAGAAATCCCTATACGGTTTGAAACAGGCACCCAGGACCTGGTACGACAGAATTGACAGCTTTCTATCCAGTTTGGGCTTTACAAAGAGTAAAGCAGATTCCAACCTTTACCACAAGGTTGAAGATGGCAAACCAGTGATGATTCTACTATATGTAGATGATCTATTTGTAACAGGTATGGATGGGTTGATTACTGATATGAAGAGAAAGCTTGCTACCGAGTTCGAGATGAAGGACTTGGGTATGATGCATTATTTTCTAGGTATGGAGGTGTGGCAGAGTGCAGATGGAATATTCCTTGGATAAGGGAAGTATGCAGTAGAGATCCTGAAGAGGTTTGGGATGATGGACTGCAAGACTATGGCCACACCTATGGCATCTAACCTGAAGCTATTGAGCGATGCTTCATCAGAGTCGGTTGATGCTATGATGTATCGTCAGATGATTGGGTCATTGATGTACCTGATGAACACGAGACCAAACATTTGCTTTGCTATGAACACCTTGAGCTAGTTCTTGATAGATCCGAGAAATGTTCACTTGATTGTTGCAAAGCATATTCTAAGGTACCTGAGGGGTACAATTGATTATGGGCTCAAGTACGATGCGAATCAAAGGATTAACCTGGAGGGTTATGTTGATTCAGATTGAGCATGCAATGCCATCGATAGGAAGATCACTTCAGGGTGTTGCTTTAGTATGGGATCAGGTGTGATCTCTTGGTTTAGCAGGAAGCAATCCTGTGTGGCACTGAGTATAGTTGAAGCAGAGTATGTCACAGCTTGTTTAGCTAGTTGTGAGGAAGTATAGTTGCAGAAGCTACTGTCTAATTTATTTTATCTCTATATGGATGCTACTTGTATACATTGTGACAACCAGATTTGCGTGAAGTTGTCAGAGAATACAGTGTTCCATGGCAAGTCGAAGCACATCGAGATCAAGTATCACTATATCAGGGATATGGTGCAGAGAGGAGCAGTGAAGCTCCAGTATGTTGTGACGGAGTAATAGATAGCTGATGTATTGATGAAGCCATTGACCAAAGTGAATTTTGAGTACTTCAAGGAGAAGCTTGGTGTTCTCCAGATCGAGGTTTCCTCCAAGGGAAAGTGATGAGTCCCAAATCCATTCTGACGAGCAGGTCAGATATAAGGGCTGAGCCATTCTGTCATGATGAGAGGATTTGGTTCCTTCCATGTTAGATATGAGTGCTGAGATCCAAAGCCATTCTGACAAGCAAGTCAGATGTAAGGGCTGAGCCATTCTGCCATGGTGAGAGGATTCATTTCCTTCCATGTCAGATCTGAGTGTTGAGATTCATAGCTATTCTGACGAGCAGGTCAGATGTAAGGGCTGAGTCATTTTGTCATGGTGAGAGGATTCAGTTCCTTCCATGTCATATATGAGTGCTGGCTATTCTGTTGAGTAGGACAGATGTAAGGGAAACTGCCACTCTCCGGGAGAGTGGAGGCACCTAGTCCATTACCAGGTAGCTCAGTCTGGGACTAGGGGCCTTTCTGACGAGGGTGGAGGATTTGGTTGCTTCCAGGTTAGATTTGAGTGCAGGCCATTCTAGCGAGGGTGTAGGATTTGGTTCCTACCAGGTCAGATATAAGGGCAACTGCCATTCTCTGGGAGAATGGAGGCACCTAGTCCATTACCAAGTAGCTTAGTCTTGGACTGGGGGCCTTTCTAGTGAGGGTGGAGGATTTAGTTCCTTCCATATCAGATGTGAGTGCAAGCCTTCCTAGCGAGGGTGGAGGACTTGTTTCCTTACAGGTCAGATATAAGTGCTGAAGCCTTTTCACAGATGATAGTGATGTCTTGTCATGCTAGTGAATGTGAGTGCTAGGCCTTTCTGATGTGATTGTAGGTTTTTGCATGATTAGATGTGAGTGTTGGGCGTGCCTTTCTGACAAGTAGGTCAGATGTAAATGTTGGGCTTCGATCCACTAATGTAGATTAAACCTTGAGTTTATGTCAATCCAGAGTTTGTAGACTTAGAGGCATATCCAAATATAGGGACTCAAAGCTAGACTTAACTGGAAATCTAGTTTATCTATGAAATAAAGCTATTGAAAGATTGGGTTACTATGATTTGAAAACACAAAAACTCCCTTACAGAAGCAGCTTCATTTGATCTTCCAGTTACACAGCAAGTTATATGTGGAATCACACTGGCAACAATCCAAATCGTTTACTGACAACAATCCAAATCGTTCACTGGAAATAAAAAGGTGTGCAGACTTGACAAAGGGGGCCCTCCAATGCCTCGTTTACACACGCAAAGAGAGAATCACAGAGCTTAAACTTCAATTATATTCACCATAATAAATCGATCATACACATTAATCAAACAACACAGATCTTGATATGCATTTTTCTCTTTGATAGCGATGAGTTTCCCCTTCGTCTTATCAAATAATTATACAAAACTAGAAATGCTATTAATCTAGAAAGCTAATAATGGCATACAATCCTCGAGATCCTCTATCACATCCATGAAAATAGACAAAATCAGAACTGCCCTGCTTTTGTGTTGAGTGGTAGCACAGGTGGTCGTCTTTGACCAGTATTGACTCGACACCTATGAAAACCACATCATATATTCGTTGGAAGTTTAACCAACTTTGGTCATTGAGGATATCCTCCCCATCTTTCAGTTCATGCCTAGCTGGCCTGCAAGTATCCAACCTAGGAGACATTACGGGAAGTTATCACATCCTGTAATTCTGAATAAAAACCTTAGTTTTAAATGCCTTAAAAATCTCATAATTCAATTTGTTAAGAAGCAACGACATTTATACCTTTGACCAAGGTTTTGTGGATGAAATTAAGGATTTATAAATCAGTATGAAGGTTTATGGAGGAAATTGGAAGATATTTAGATGACAAAAAAAGGTCAAAATGGTGCCCAACATCTCCCTGAAGAGGAAGCTGTTGCATGTCCTCATGCCCAAAAATATTTGACCCTGTTTATAGCATGACCAAATTTTTTTTGTTGCTGACCCTCTGGTTTTAATCTCCTGTCTAAGATGATGCATATGTTGAAGCTCGAGATGCATAAAGGACTTTCAGTCTCTCATACTTGGTTTTATAAACCTTCTTTTGTTTATACCATCTATATGCATGCTTGGAGATTCGTGTCCTTTGAACTTTAAGCTCCCAATTTTTTTCCTTTAACTTTTCATTCCTAAGTTCTAATTCTTTTATTTCAAGTTTCAACCTCCTAATCTTTTTACTATTTTTGGAAGTTTTCTTCTTTTCCATCTTCATTGGAGGCTACAAAGAATTGGTGTCCATCCCCAATTCTTCATTCTCTTGTACTGAATCTTCTTCTTTTCTTCTTCCATGGTTTGTTGTTCTAAGAAAGGAGAAGCTGAATCTTTTATTATTTTCTGTCTTGAATGATTTTTCTTTTCTTTTTCTTGCTGATCCAAGAAGAGATTGATTCTTTTTGTCTGTTTTATCACTTCATCAGTTTCTTGGATATCCTTCCCTATTTCACCTGCTAGATTTTCTTCTTGACTTACCAAGGTTTGTATGTGTTCATCCTCTTCTAGTGATGACTTACTTCGAGCTTGCTGATATTTCCTTGGCTTTCTCTGGTAAGTGGTGAAAATATGCTCTTGCTTTTGAAACTATTTTTCTTCTCTCATCACACTCCTGGTTCGTATCCTTCTCTGAGGCTGTTTTAAACTTGCTGCCTCAAGTTGTCTTCATCATTTGTGATCAACAACACCTTTTTTTTCTTCTTTTTCCCCTTTGGAAGTTTTGACCTTGTTGCTTCAGGGTTTTGTTCTCCATCCTTGGGGTAGGTTCTCATCAATAATTTGTCTTCTTTTAAACCTTCTTCAGGCAATTCTTCTTGTTCTTCAAAGTGATTATGAATTAAAAATTCTGACCATGTCAAATTTTGCTTCTGTAACTCATGCTTGATGATGATTTTGATGAGTCCACAGTGAAAAAGGCTTGTCATTTTATCTTTTGCATGCCTTTGAATAGCCTTAGCCATCTTGGATAGACTCTGTAATAGGAAATGGGGCATATTAATCTCACAATCACCTTTTAAATGTTGTAATAGCTTGATATGGTAAAGATATACAATACTGAATCGGCCTTCACAGGTAATGAATTTTTGGATAATATAGACTACTTCATCCCAGGGATGAACCAACCAGCTCCTTGGTATTCCTTTCTTCCAGTTCACTGATCCTGCCCTTGATCTGCACAGAAAGGGTATCCATGCCTTCTCCTTGAATTGTTTAGTTTTGAAGAATCTCTCTCCTTGCTGTGGTAGGCCAATAATTTGTGCCAAGATGTCTTCAGACAGTCTAAAGTTCAAGTTTCCCACTGTAGCCCTTTCTCCATCAAATGATTCAGCAAAAGCTAGACTAACATTATCATTGTGCCCATCAAACTTTTCAAAAAAAATCACCCACAGTTTCTTTTCAAATATTTCCATACATTTCTCATGAATGTTAGTGGAATTGAATTTCTTTGGTTCTAGTCTAGATGTCATTTTGAACTTTGATAGGAAAAGAAATATGCAACATGATACTTCAACCTTACAATTTTTAACTCTGTAAATGTTTTCTCATCCCAAAACGACACTCTGAAATTAGAATTGCTGTTGGTCTAGCAGATTCTTTGGCAAAAAGGTTTAAGTTTTACCTCCCTTCTGGTGTAATTGCCTTCAATTCTTCCTGCATGGATACTTCCACAGAAAATTAGTGCCTGCGTCCTTCCTGTAATCCACGCCTTCCTTTAACTATAAACTATTACTCACAGCAATCGGGTCTTTGCAGAGAAAAGAGTTAGATTTGGTCCAAAGGAAAATGACCAAATCGTAATCCCTGATATCACCAGTTCATGCAATTTTCAGGCATAATTGTATACTATCGTGGGGCATATAACCATGTTTCTTGTCATCATTACATGAGCATGCAACTTTTCATTCAAATTTTTGTTCAGGAAAGAAATTAAAGGTAAGGTTTTTAGAACCAACTCATCTCCATACAATACGCTTTAGTTTCTTTGCATGCCCCAACATTTGATTAACAGGTTGTAACGAAGGGATTTCTTCACTTGAAGTGGACTCTTTTCACCTTTTAAAAATACACACGGTCATCAATGTTCTATATTCTATATATATGTTTGCTTAATGCATGATGCACTAATGTATATATATATATATATATATATATATAAACATTTGAAATTCCATTTTATTTTTTATTTTTTATTTTATTTTTCTTGAAACATTTCACTTTCTGCTGAGAAGGAAACCTTGTCTGTAAAATACAGTGTATATTTTGGCTTGAGAAGGAAACCCTTCCTGTAGAATGCAGTATGTTTTGGCCATTAAAATTTGCTTTTGGGTTTGATTCTAACCACCATTTTGACCTCTAGGGTATGTTGATGTATATGTAACTTCGGAATGTATTCTTCTATGTATCTTATATATTGTAACCCGATGTTTATTCTGGGATGTCTCTATTATGTATTTGAGTCATGTGGTCATGCCCCGATGTTCCGATCGGGAGGATTAATAATGTAATCAATTCATATCAAGTCATTAGGTAAGTCCCCACAGTTTCAGGGCACTTGAGTTATTATACACTAATTAAGCTGTAGGCTCAAGTAGTAATCATTATGTTGAGCCTACGTGTGAAAAGACAATTCAAGTGAACGGATGAGTATGAATAGAGAGTGAGAGTCTCTCTATTTATCACTTGTGAAATACATCACTTGCTCTCCCAAGTGTGGTGCACTACTGAAGAAGGAAATTTTGGGACTAGACAGAAGACAGAAGACTACTGATGTTTTGGGAGATCTCTTACTGTTTTGGTGTTGATTCTATCTTAGAGGAAGTTGCGGGGTTTTCTCCTTTATGGTTTCCCCAAGGAAAACTCTTTGTGTCTCTTGTATCTTGTGATGTGCTTATGTTTTATTGCTGTGCTTGTTATTCTCTCAGTGAAAAGATCCTAAGATCTTAATGCTAGCTTAATGTGATGAAAAACTAACATGGTATCAGAGCTAACCTGAGAAGAAGACATTGTGCAGCTACAGGAACTAGGGATTCCTATTTTGTGGATATTCCTCCACAAATTTTCAGCAAAAGTATGCTAAGATGACTCCCCATTGAAGGGCGCATCTTTCTGTCGAAGCGGAATTTGATTTCTAGCATTTTCAGTCTTCGATGTGGAAATTAGGGCTTTCTACAGAAGATGAATTTTTGAGTGAGACTAGCATAGGGTTATTCTCCTCATCAAAACCAAATTTTAGATACCTGGATCAAGAAATTTGGTTGGGTGAAACTCCAGGAAAGTCAAACCCTAGTTTGACCTTGAGCTAGGAGAAACCCTAAATACTAAAAATGCTAAGTTTTGGTACAGTCACTATATTCCTAGATTGGAGAAGTATCAGAAGTAGAAAATTGCATGGGCCAAATATAAAATCCTGATGAAGCCTATGTCCAAACATCAGACTCATATTCGCTGTACTCCAGAAGATATGATCTCTCCAAGTTAGGGTTCCAGCCTCTTCCAGAATTCATCCCTAAACAGGACATCTGGGGAGATCTACAATATCTTGAGCTACAGAGGTCCAAATGGAATTTATGAAGATGTTCTAGAAAGGACACGGACTTTAATTTTGGTGGTCCGAATATCATACTCAGAAGATGAACCAGTGACACGTGGAATGCCGTATAACTTCGCTGTTCTGAACAGTCCTGTAACAGGTCACCTTGGGAAAAGGATCATAAATCTAAAATGGTGAAACCAATTCTGATGAAACCTATGGTTTTGGATTAGGGACATGGGAGGTTACCTCAATGCGAAATTTCAGACATAGGGGATTAGTAATTTCAGAGATATCACAGAAACAGTAACAAGAATTTTTGCAGAAGAAATCAGTAAATTAGGGCTTCCTGTTTCAGGAGCTTCCCTCCACTGTTTTCAGAAAAGGAGTACATTGGACAGCTCCATTTAAAGAGATATATATGTTTGTCCAATTAGATCTGAAAGTTTCCAAGTTTTGAAAATTAGGGTTTCTGTGACAAACCCTAGATCAGCGAACTCCGGGACAAGGACGGACACCTCAAATCGGTAAGATCTAATCTTTTGTATTTCCATTTGAGGTTCTCATTTCAATATGATCTATCACAATAGCTTGATGATAAGCTTGGTGAAGTTGACAAATTCCAAGCATAGAAGTATTTGATCTCTCTAAAGAAACTAGATTGGACACCTACATGAGTATAGAGGTTCCAGTTTCAGAGGGAGACGAGGCCAAAGAAGACATCATGCTCATGCTATAGAGGATGATGAACCATCCAGAAAGAGATCCATATATGAAAGTGAAGATTCTTCAAGCGAGGATGAATATGTTCTGATATCTGCTCTCACAGGTAACATTACTCATGGAAATGATGATTGGCGTATAGACAGTGGGGCTTCAAAACATATGACGGGATTCAAGGAATCCTTTGTAAGACTGTCAGACATAAATCACCTCACAAGGTGAAACTAGGAGATGACTACCAATATCCAATAAAAGGTAGTGGGGAATCTTCATACAAGGTAGACTCTACTAAGTCTCTAACAATGAAAGAAGTATTGTTTGTTCCAGGACTTAAGAAGAATCTTCTATCCATTTCAGCCTTGGATGCAAAAGCAATGTGGGTTGCATTCATCGATGGTCAAGTCATCATGTGGCCAAAAGGAAAGAAAATTGATGATGCGGTAGTGATTGGAGAACAAGAAGGAGGCTTGTACAAATTGAAGGGTCATCCAGAACAAGCCTTGATCCATGATACGGTAGAGCCAAATGAGCTTTAGCATAGAAGGCTTGCACATGTGCACTACAGAGCACTACCTATTGCATTCCAAACAAAGCATGATGGATTTTGCAAAGGATGTGCGAAAGGGAAGAATACAAAGAAGACATTTCCTAGCAGCAAAAGCAAAGCCAAAGGCATTCTAGAAATCATCCACTACGATGTATGCGTTCCAATGTCATCAAACTCACTAAGCGGGTATGCATACTATGTTTCTCTTATTGATGATTTTTCTAGAAAGACATGGATTTACTTTATGAAAAACAAAGATGAAGTGTTCAGAAAGTTCAAGGAATTCAAAGCCTTGATCAAGAACCATACTGAAAAGAAGATCAAGGCCATTCAATCAGATAATGGTGGAGAATTCACTTCGAATGAATTCAAAGAGCTATGCAAAGAAGCAGGGATTAAGAGGGAGTTGTCAACTCCTTATAATACACAATAGAATGGGGTTGCAGAACGAAAGAATAGAATTTCAAGCTATTTGAAGGGAAGAACACAAATCAGAATATGACCCAAAGAATCCAGTTGAAGAATGTGAAGATCTAGAATGCAGAGACCATGCAGTCATAAGAGTCTCTCAAATCAAGAACAACTTGAAGCGGTAAAAGAAAAAAAAAAGTAAAGAATGCAGAAG
>LPNX011070031.1:0-16204 GCA_001517045.1 Pseudotsuga menziesii | reverse complement strand
CTTGTAGGAAATATCGCATACATAATCGCCTACAAGCAAAGAAGAATGAAGACTTGTTCCGAAGAACAAGTGACGACAGTTCAAAGACAAAGAATAATATAGTGAGTGCAGTGACATCTTCCAGCCACCAAGAAGAAAGGGAAGATCAGTTCAAGAAGAATGATGTCTGGGCGTAGTATCGAGACCTGAAGAGAATTTCATAGTTCCATCATGCAGTAGATGGAAACATCGTGGGATACAAAGCAAGATTTGTAGCATGAGGCTTCTCACAAAAGAAGGCCTAGACTACGAAGAGACATTTGCAGCCAGTAAGAGCTTAAACACATACATGATGATCCTGATGAAGATCTTAACCTTTGCTACAAGGTTGAAGATGCAAGTCTATACACTAGATGGTCACATAGAATATTAGTAGCATAGGAAGCTACTTGTCACTTCGGTACAGAATGTTTTAGTACATAGAGTACGGAAGACAAAGGGAGTATGATGCTCCCCTTCAGAGGGAGTGACTACAGAATATCTTGAGGTTCGACATGGTATGATAGGATGGGAAGATTACTGATGACTCTAGGCTTTACTGAGAGTAAAGTGGATTCCAACCTTTGCTTCAAGGTTGAAGGCGGAAGACCAGTGATGCTCCTGTTATGTGTCGATGCACTATTGTTCTAGGTATGGAGGTGTGGCAGAGTGTAGATGGGATTTTACTTGGACAAGGGAAGTATGCAGTAGAGATCCTGAAGAGGTTCGCGATGTTCTTGTGCCAGAAATTGTTTCTAAGGCCAGAGAAACAAGCCAACACACACTCAAGATAAAATTCAATAAAACAAATAAGGTTTAGGGTTTCTATAGTGTTTTAATGGTTATAAGATTTAGGAACTATCAGGGAATACATTCAAAAACAAAATAACAACTAAATCATAAACAAAAACTGATAAAGATGCTTGATATATCAACTAGATCCCACAGAAAGAGTATGCAGAGGTTCATACCTAACAGACAAGCATTACTAGATACATTAACCAGCAATGAATACATCTATTAAGAAACTAAACAATTTAAAAAATGAAGCCAACAAAGAAAAAACTGAAGGATAAAAGTCATATACATCTCAAAATTTCAGCAGCAAATGTTTATAAGAGTTACAATACTTAGCTCTGAACAAGTCTGAAGATACAAACAGTCTGCAGACCTCCTGTAGCTCCCAAAAATCCGAACCCTCTAAATGAATTTCCTATCTCTCTAAATAGATTTTCTTTACAAAATCAGTTGGGTCTAAAACCCTAACTACCTTCATCAATTCATTGGGGTAAGGTAAAAAGTAAAAACTTACAAAATTAAAAAATATCCTAAAAATATTAAATCATTAACATATGTGTTTATCAAAAGATAGCAACTAACTAAATGAACAACTGTTTCATAGCCTTTTTGCTGCCTCTGCTAAGAGGGCAATGCCATCTAGTGCTTTCTCCTTCCTTTTAACTTTCTTCTGTTCCTGCTCCATGTCATTAATCTTCTTGATGAGCTCCTTGTTTCTCTGTTGTAGGTCCTGGACTGTTTCCTCCAACTTTGTGGAATGCCTGTGAGTAGCTCTTTTCCTTTTTAAGACCTCTTTGGATACTTTTGATAACTCCAGGAAATGATTATGGACCTCCTGCAGTTCTTCTATAAGCCCTCTGTTGACTTTCAATAACCCATCATTAACCTCTTGTAAGTGTTTCATCTGTTGCTTGTACTTCTGAATACTTTCCTGAAAGTTTTATTCATCAAAACTAGGGATTTCAAGTATATTTTCATCCTTCATTAAAAAGTCTGAGAAATCAGTAGGAATACTAGGCTCTTTTATAATTCCTGCTTCCCTGAGTATAGCTTCATCTTCTTCCTCCCACTCCTGATATTCAACAGGACATGCTTTTGCCTTTTCTTCTTGTTGCTGTTTTAAGAGTTTATCTTTTATCTCAAGAATTATTGCAGATAATTTAGATGCATGCTTGCTTGAATCTTCTAATGATTTTGATGAACTCTTGACTTCTGCAGGATGTACATAAGGAGCTTTCACAGCTGTTGGCTTCCTCCCTTTTCTACTAGCTTTCTTAATTTCTGGATTTTTATCAGGAGATACATCATCTAACACAGTAACTTCATTTGTATTTAACCTGGGATTGAGCAATTTTTTCATGTTCAGTCTTAGCTTGTTTGTTGACCTAGTTTTAGGTCTCCAATATGATGCTTTCTCTCCTGGAATTTTAAACTCCTTTCCTTGATGCTGGATAGCAGCCAACTCTACTATTTCAAGTTTACCCCTCTTTCTGTTAGGTTTTGTTGCTTTGCTGCCTGAAGAAGGAATCTCTCTGCAGGCTTCAGCTTCAACTGTAGTTTTTTCTACCTGCTCCTCTTCTAAAAGGTAACCTTCATCATCAGACAATACAGTAATGGGGCTTCTCTGTTTGACTTGCAATTCTTCTTCATGCACAGTCACCTTTTTTGTATCAGCAGTTTTCATTTCATGAGGGACCTCTGTTGGTACCATGGGTTGTAGCATCTACTTTTGGTCTTCAAACAGTGAGTACTTGCCTTTGCTACTAGCTGAAAATACTTTGGTTCTATTATCCTTTTCCACCTACTTTGATGCTTCCTCAAATTTGACCTCTGGCTTATCTTCAGGCTTAGACTTTTTACCTAATTTCCTCATCAAAACCTTACCTTTATCAGCTTTCCTTTTAGGTTTCTGATCTTCTTCTTTGGTTTGAAAACCAGACCAAAAGCTAAAAAAGTTCCAGGTCTTCCCTTCATGTTGCAAAACAGTGTTGATGATTAACTTGATTAGTCCATGATGAAAAATTGACTGAGATGTATGGTATTCATGTTGCTTAACCCTACTGGACATTTTCTGCAAGCTTCTCAGAAAAAAGAATGGCAAGTTCATCTTTGACACTCCCACCATGTGTTGCAAAAACCTGAAATGGTACTTGAATACATTAGCATACCTTCCTTCACAAGCAACATAGCTCTGCAGTATCCTGATTGGCTCAACCCACTCTCTTCTGAAATGTTGAATAAGGATGCCTTTATTCCAATCAGGAGTGACATTAGGTAAAAGATATCTTTTTGGATCAAAGTCAAAAGGCAGCTTCTTGAACCATGGTTCACCCTCATTTTTAATCCCTGTGGCTTCTGAGATCAGTTCCACTGTTAGCTTGAATTTGAGAGCATTAAAGGTCACCATGTCATTTTTTAAACCTTGAGCAAACTTACAGGATACTTATGCATTATATCCATCTATCTTCTTAAAAAAAGTCCATCCAACCTGCTTGCTGAAACAATTCAACACATCCAGGGAGGTTTTCAATCCACCCTACATCAGTTGGCTCTGCTCTGTTCACTTTACCACTTTTTCCCATTGTTTCATGAAAAATTGAAAGTTGTATGATTTTCAGTAGATGGTCTATGAACTGCTTTTCTTCTTCTCAAGCCTCTTAACAACTCCCTGCAATTTTCTTGACAGACCTGTTTGTTCTTTTTCAGAAAACAAAATAAATCTTACCAACAGGTGGAAGAATTCAAATCACCGAGGCTTCAATGCTCTTCATCAAGCATATGAATGAGATTTAACCATGAATGAGACTGTCATAAAAAAAGTAGACCAGTGTTCATCCTCAAAATACATAATAAACCATAGTGTCTGAATGTCTTAGGTCACAGGCTGCTCAAACTCCTCATTTCAGTGCTAAGGAAACTAGGTATCATGTACAATATCCATTCAGCTATGAGATTCTCCTTAATGTCTGTTTAATACAAACTCTATGTATCAATACCAACATCAATCTTCAAACCCCAGTTTCCTCATAGTTCAGACTTGCAAATGTGATATCAATCACTGACTTGTTAGGTTAACTGGAGACTACTTGTGTGGTGGATGAGCAAAACAAAAAATTCTGCAATATATTCATACTATGCTTTCTATAGCCTTAGTATCGAAAATGACACTTGGTCTGTCAACAATGCTAGTCTTTCAACTCATTTATCTCACTGTATATGAATATCAGAGCTTTTTGTGCAATTTAGGTACTAAAACATACACGATTTTCAACCCAGACTGTCTCAAATTTTAACAAATGAACAGTTCAAACATAGAGCTATTTTTCAGTCCTCTGTTCAATAGAACCTGTCAGAATGACTCAGGCAGTTGCTTGTTTGGTTGAAAATTCAATTAAGACCATAGTTTGCCATTTCCATCGGTCAATTTTGATAAAAGTGATCCCCACCGAAAAAACCCCAAATTTGCAGCTAAACTGGCTTATCGGTAAATACCTCTTAATTGATTGACTACAGATGCCTTGAACTACTCCTCCTGCTATTTTAGTGCCCACCTGGAAGATACAAGTGTCTTCAAGGTTCAATTTAACTCTAGGTGTCAAGACGACGAAGCCCTAGTTTTCTGGGCGACTATGAACCCTCCACCAAACTCTGCAACTAAAAAATCCGTCTTTTTAGGCTGGCACCTTCATTCTATTAAGTCCTCTACCATCAAGCATGCATGTATGGAACATTTCACTTCGCATTAAGCCAAAATTTCGCTGCTACCTGTGAAGCTCAACTGTTTTAGGAGTAATGATAACCACCTTTTGTCTCACGCCCTGGAAGCACTTGAAATAATGATGAATCTGGACTTCACACGTAGCAAACAACTCACAGCATATGATTAATCACTCATTGTTTGAAATCGTGATAAGATTTTGCTAGAAAATCGGGACAAACAAAGGTCGCTATATTCTTGTAGCGCGACTTTGGTGATTTTTCGTCCCAGCGCTACAAGAATATTCCTGGTGCTATTTTCTCGCATTTTTTCATCTTTTTGGCATTTTGGGTGAAGTTTAAAAGTTGCTTAAATAGTGATTAAGCATTACTAGGCTCAGCATAATCATTTTTGAATCCATTTTTTAATATAATGACTTTTAAAACTCCTTCAACAAAAACAAACCTATGGCTTAAAACTAAAATTTTCAAAGCAGGCTCAAAATTTCATGTAAACACTAAACAAAATTTCCTAAAGGAGGAAAAATAAAAATAAAGTAAAATGAAATAACTGGAAAGAAGAAGGAAATCAAACCAAAATTTAAGAAACAAAACCAAAATTGAAGAAACAAAATTCAGACTTAACATCTGGCTCCAGCTGCGGGATGAGGACCTCCCTGCGAGGCTTCAAGAACCTGTAGACCAGTGCCTTCTGTATTCTATTTACCTGTCTGCAAAACTTCCATTGGGCCATGGAGTCTTATTATGATTCACTCATCGGTATGTACAATGATCAGTGAAAATGCTCTTATAAACTGTAGAAATCCTTGAGGAATCGCCCATTAACAGGGCTGGACAATTCCTCACCTTCTAAGGACTGCAAGACAAAAGTATTGTTCTCTAACACTTTTGATACCAGAAAAGGGCCAAACCAAATATTATCAAACTTACCATGTTTACCCTTTTTCTCCTTTCTTGCATCCCATCTTAAAACCATCTCACCTTCTGAGAAAGTATGTTCTTTAATGTTCTTGTCAAACCTATTTTTAACCTTGGTTCTGTACAACTGAGCTTTTTTATCTACCTTCTCTCTATTTTGCTGTAACTCTATCATTTCAAAGATTCTCCTTTACATATCATCCGGTTCTTCTTGAGAGTTCTGGAGGAATTTCATCACTGGAATCCCCAGCTGAACAGGGAAAACTGCTTCTGTACCATAAACCAGCTGATATGGAGAAGTACCAATTGCTTGTTTCACTGTAATCCTATCTGCCCACAATGCATACTTCAGCGTTGAATCCCAAGACCTTTTGTTATGCTTCAGCAGTTTCTTGATGCTTTGAATGATGTTCTTGTTAGATGATTCAGCCTGACCATTTCCCTGAGGATAATAGGGAGTTGAGTGCTTCAAAATGATGCCATTTTTTTCACAAAAGGCCACCATTGCCTTGGACTTGAATGCCTTGGCATTGTTTGTTACTAATCTTTGTGGACAACCAAACCGACTCAAGATGTTTTCTTCAATAAAGTCCATGATTACTTTGTCTGTAGCATTCCTTGTGGGAATAGCTTCCACCCATTTTGTGAAAAAATTTGTTGCAGTCAAGATCCAATGATGCTATCCTGAAGATGCTGGATTGATTTCTCCCATAAAGTCCAGACCCCATTGCTGAAAAGGGGCATTGACTGCAATAGGTTTCAAAGGCAAAGACAGTAATTTTTGCTTACCAGCAAATTTCTGACAGGGAATGCAAGCTCTTACCTGCTAGTAAACATCTGTGAACAAAGATGGCCAATAATATCCAGCTCACAAAATTTTGTAAGCTGTTGCTTTCTAATATTTATGCCCTCCACAGGCACCTTCATGAGATTCTGAGATCACTTCACCTATTTCAGATTGGTCCAAACATCTGAGCAAGATACCCCCTGGATCTTTCCAGAACAATTGATCCTCTACCAAACAATACTTAGTAGCTTTGAGTTTCAAAGATCTAGCAGCCTTCTTGTCTAAATGTTCAGGACATTGCAGAAATAACAGAAAATAGACTATGTCTGCATACTAGGTAGATGATGAATAGAAATCCATGATCTTCTCTTTCTTCAGTGCTATTTTCTCTTCCTCTTGAGCTATTTCTTCAACCATAACATGCAGTCCCAAAGCTTGACAATTTGAATCAGCCAACAGCTTGGCTAAACCTTGTCCTTTAACAAGCTTGGCGGGTCTGATCTCCACATCATACTCCATGATATTTGAAATCCATCTGCCTCTCTTCCCTTCACTATCAGGCTATGTTAAAACATCTTTCACAGCAGCATTTGGAACAAATGAAATAACTTTTGAGTGCAGGACATAAATTCTGAAAATTTTTAAAGCCTTCACCAGAGCATAAGCCTGCTTCTCCAAAATGCTATATTTCAGCTTTGAATCTCTGAGAGTCTTGCTAAAGAAGGCTATAGGCTGTTCCAATCCTTCTTTATTTTTCTGAAGTAAGACTGCTGCAATTATGTCTTCTGATGCAAATGAAAAAGTAAGAAATTCTTTGGTGAAATCAGGACTTACCAACACAGGTGCTTCAGTCAGAGCCACCTTGATTTTTTCAAATGCAGCCTTTGCTTCAACAGTCCACCTGACTTCCTGGTCCTTCTTCAACATGGTTGTGATTTGTTTAATAGTTTCAGCAAAGTTGGGAATAAACCACCGCAGAAAATTTATCTTGCCAATAAATGAATGCACATCCTTTTTACTCCTAGGTAAACTGATCTTTAGTATGGCTTTCACTCTTTCAGGATCTATTATGATGCCATTAGCGGACACCAAATGGCCCAGTAGTTTACCTTCTTGCACAACAAAATGTGACTTCTTGGGATTAAGGGACAGGCCAAATTTTCTGCATTTTTGGAAGGTCTGCCTTAAATGCTTCAAGTGTTCATCATCTGACTGAGAAAAAACTGTAATATCATCCAAATAAATAACCACAAACTTATCTTTTTCACCCACAAAGGAAATATCCATTGCTCTCTGAAAGGTTGCTCTAGCATTCACCAGGCCAAAAGGCATCTTGTCATACATGAATGTCCCCCAGGGAGTTGTAAAGGCTGTATTCTCCTTGTCATCAGGGTGCATTGCAATCTGATTGTACCCTGAAAAAACATCCACCATAGAGATCCTCTGAGCTCCAACTACTTGCTGCAATACCTGTTCAATCTTAGGAAGAGGATAGTTGTCTTTTAATGATGATCTATTCAAATTTCTGAAGTCAACACATAATCTAATTTCCCCATTCTTTTTTCTGATAGGAACCAGATTAGCAACCCAGGAAGAGTACCTGAGAGGCACTATTATCTTTGCATCCAGCAGCTTCTTTACTTCTTTCTCAATCACAGGAAATAAAGCTGGATTAATCCTTCTTAGTTTCTGTCGGAAAGGTTTAACATTAGGCTTCAAAGGGACCTCATGCTGAATGATTGCTGTATCATAGGTTCTCAGCTCTTCATAAGACTAGGCAAACACATCTACATGTTCTTTCAGAAGTTTGAGGTATCTATTTCTTTGTTCAACTGACAGAGATTTGGAAATTTTTACCATTTTTGGATGTTCAGCAGAACCAATGTTGCAGTCCACTACATTGTCTTCTGAAGATTGAACCACTGGTTTTGAAGGGGTATCATCTTTGGTAAATATTCTTTCTAAAGGTACTAAACCTTTTGGGATGAAATTACTCTTCAACTCAATAATTTTATGACCTGCTATCTCATGTTCAACAAACTTATTTTCAGCAGATTCATTTTCAGCAAACTCATCTAACTGTTCATCCCCTTCATCTTCTTCTTGATCAATTTGGGCATTAGTGAACTCATCTATAAGCTCAAGAAATTTTTTGATTTCAATGTCATCTTCAAATACCCTCCAGTGCCTCACATTATCCAGTACACATGGTCTGTACCTCACCTCTATGGGATACCTCAGCTGAGTGGTTTTAGGAATTCTGAAGTGTGTAGCAGCCAAAGCTAATGAGTCTGCAGTCTCATTATGATTCCTTGGAATATGAGTGATATTAAATGCTACAAAATAGTTATCAAGCATATCCCATACCTCATTCCGGTACACTTTTAGCAAACCCTGCTTTACTTGATAGTTATTCTTGACCTGCTGAACAACCAATTCGGAGTCGCCAAATGCATGAATTTGCTAAATGCCTAAGTCTTTAGCAGCTTTCAGTCCCAGTAGCAGAGCTTCATACTCAGCAGTATTGTTAGTGGTAACAAACTCCAGCTTATAGATGAGTTTCACTATCTCACCTCTAGGAGAAATGAGTAGCACTCCAGCTCCAGCACCCTCTTTGCACGAGGATCCATCAAAATACAACTGCCACAGTGCATATTCTTCCTCTCTGCTGTGTTTTATTGGCTTATCTTTTTCCACTTGTAATAGACCAACAGAATTATCCTCATCACTAAAATGTAACATGCATGTACCAAGATCTTTATCAACAGAGTATAGTGGGTGATTAGTGGGATGTTTGTCATCTGTCACTATATAAGCAAATTGCAGCTCTCTATACAGTCTTCTAGTTTCTCCTCCAAACAATGGAATAATGGCATGAGAAAGGTCCATCTGTAAGGTTCCCCCAACCTTCTTATCCCATGACCTAGACAGAAGTAAGCCAAAATTTGGTGTAATGTCAGCTACTACAACATCCATTATTACACTTTTCATAGGCAACTGAGCTAAGCTGACAACCATATCTTTAATTACTCCTAAACATTTCACAGATCGGGAGTCAAAGGCATATAGATCATGGTAAGGTTTGGTGATACTGAGGCCCAGGGATTCCATTACAGCTTTTGGCATCAAATTATGGGAGGCTCCTGAATTTAAAAGACAGTTGTGAATCATTTGGTCATGGACAGTCAAGATGACATAAAAGAGAGGAGAAGCATCAGCTTCATTTTTAGTCGTTTCAGCCAGGGCTGATCCAATGAAGATTCTAGGGTTTTCCTCCTACAAATTAACTGTATCTGAAGCAGGCTGATTACTGGGTACATTCATCACTTTCAGGACTGTTTCTTTATATGAAGGATTCTTTATTAACTCAGTCAAAAGTACAGGGATCTTTAACTTCCCTAGTTCATTCTCCAAACTAAAATTCTGGACAGATTTGTTTACCTCTTCAATTTCAGCATTCTTCTTTGATTTTTCTGCTGATTGTCTTTTTTCTGGCATAGGATCAGTCGTCTGTTTAGCAGGAACAACAGCAGCAGGAACAACAGCCTTCTTCTTGGGGGCTTGGACCACTTGTTTTGGGCTTGATCTGAGATTTATTGTCTTCTTAGGTCCATTCTGATGGACAACAACAGTTACAGCAGTATTTTCCACGCCTACATCATCTTCAGTTTCAAACATATCAGCATCATAATATTCTGAATTCAGAAAATCTTCTTCAGTAACAAAACCTGTAGACAATCCATCTCCAAAGTGGTTCATATCCTGATCAGTCTCAGTCTCTTCAAAGAGTAGCTGTTCATCAACTTCTTCTTCATCAGCTACATTATTTTGAAGAGGTGGAGGCACTCTTTGATCTTCATTCTCTCTCCTCTCTCGCTGAATATCATTGTTCCTTTTCTCTCTTGGTATGAATCTGGAGCAAATTGTCTTCTAAACTGATTCTAGTTATTTGGATTTCTTTTAGCTTCTGGAGCAGGTTTGGCGGAATTATTTTCAAGCTCTAGTTTATTCAGTTTGGCAGTGAGAATCTTTACCAGCTTTTCCATCTCATCTATCTTGGCTTCAGCAGACTGAGGAGGAGCACTTGTTGAAACAGCTTCCTTCTTTCCTTTTCTCTCATAAAGCTGCTGGGGAGTTTCTTTCTTAAGTCTGTTTGAAGCCAACAAATTGGACTCAACCTCCAATGCTGCATCTTGCATATTCAGCAGGGTGATAGGTCTTCTTTCTCTCAGCAATAGAGAAAATTCATGGTCAAAGGCATTGGGATAGGTGAGTTTAGCTGATGTTTCAGTAGGCTTAATTTCTACTGGGATCCTACTATACATTTTGTTGAATCTTTTGGAAAAATCTGCAACAGTTTCCTCTTTTTTCCTTCTGAGAGCTCCAAACTTAGTTATATAATAGGTGTGGTCCTTCGTGTCTCTCCATTGCCTCATGAAAAGATCACGGAGCTCTTCAATTATTGTGATTGAGTTGGCAGGCAACTCTCTAAACCACTTTCTTACTTCCCCATCAAGGCTTTGAACAAATACCCTCATCCATACATCTTTGATCTCAATGTTTTGATTGTCAGCATAACTTAGGAAATCCTCCCAATGTTCTTCAGCAGTGGTCTCCCCCTGACCATTGAACCTAGGCATATATTTCTGGTAATCACCTCCAGGAAAAGCATGTAAAGGCTGAGGTAAGACTAATGGTGCATACCTGGCTACAACCATGCGTTCCATCATATCCATGGGAGGGTTTTGGGTTGCCATTTTTGTACTGATATGTTTTGAAGATGAGGAAGCTTGACTGGAACTTGTTTGAAAAGGGGTCTTTCCTACTTTCAGCTGAAAAAGAGGTATTTTACCAAGAGAAGCAGTCTTGGCTTTCAAAAAGGTTTGAGGATTAGTAAAAACTTGAAAAGTGCTCTCAGGGATGGTAGGTTTTATCCAAGGTGAGGTTTCAGCTGGATGTAATGAAGCACCCAACTGGTCAGGGTCACAAAGGACTGATAAATATTGAAACCTTCAGAGTTTTCTTGTTGTTTTCAAGATCTGTTCAGGGTCTGAAACCACTGAATGTAACGGTGAAGTAGGCCTGCTCCTGGTTCCCACTCCTCTAGAAGCCACTGTGACAACTTTAGTGAAAAATAGCCTTAAAAAAATGCTGGTTTAAGTCCACCTCTTAACCAGTAAAACTGATAAAGATCCCAGGGAAGATATGCTTCAGCTTCGTCCCCGGCAACGGCGCCAAAGATGTTTGTGCCAGAAATTGTTTCTAAGGCCAGAGAAACAAGCCAACACACACTCAAGATAAAATTCAATAAAACAGATAAGGTTTAGGGTTTCTGTAGTGTTTTAATGGCTATAAGCTTTAGGAACTATCAGGGAATACATTCAGAAACAAAATAACAACTAAATCATAAACAAAAACTGATAAAGATGCTTGATATATCAACTAGATCCCACAGAAAGAGTATGCAGAGGTTCATACCTAACAGACAAGCATTACTAGCAAATATACATTAACCAGCAATGAATACATCTATTAAGAAACTAAACAAGTTAAAAAATGAAGCCAACACAGAAAAAACTGAAGGATAAAAGTCATATACATCTCAAAATTTCAGCAGCAAATGTTTATAAGAGTTACAATACTTAGCTTTGAACAAGTCTGAAGATACAAACAGTCTGCAGACCTCCTGTAGCTCCCAAAAATCCGAACCCTCTAAATGAATTTCCTATCTCTCTAAATAGAGTTTCTTTACAAAATCAGTTGGGTCTAAAACCCTAACTGCATTCATCAATTCGCTGGGGTAAGGTAAAAAGTAAAAACTTACAAAATTACAAAATATGCTAAAAATAGTAAATCATTAACATATGTGTTTATCAAAAGATAGCAACTAACTAAATGAACAACTGTTTCATAGAATTTTCACTGCCTCTGCTAAGAGGGCAATGCCACCTAGTGCTTGCTCCTTCCTTTTAACTTTCTTCTGTTCCTGCTCCATGTCATTAATCTTCTTGACGAGCTCCTTGTTTCTCTGTTGTAGGTCCTGGACTGTTTCCTCCAACTTTGTGGAATGCCTGTCAGTAGCTCTTTTCCTTTTCAAGACCTCTTTGGATACTTCTGATAACTCAAGGAAATGATTATGGACCTCCCGCGGTTCTTCTATAAGCCCTCTCTTGACTTTCAATAACCCATCATTAACCTCTTGTAAGTGTTTCATCTCTTGCTTGTACTTCTGAATACTTTCCTGAAAGTTTTCTTCTTCAAAACTAGGGATTTCAAGTATATTTTCATCCTTCATTAAAAATTCTGAGAAATCAGTAGGAATACTAGGCTCTTTTATAATTCCTTCTTCCCTGAGTATAGCTTCATCTTCTTTCTCCCACTCCTGATTTTCAACAGGACATGCTTTTGCCTTTTCTTCTTCCTGCTGTTTTAAGAGTTTATCTTTTATCTCAAGAATTATTGCAGATAATTTAGATGCAGGCTTGCTTGAATCTTCTAATGATTTTGATGAACTCTTGACTTTTGCAGGATGTACATAAGGAGCTTTTACAGCTGTTGGCTTCTTCCCTTTTCTGCTAGCTTTCTTAATTTCTGGATTTTTATCAGGAGATACATCATCTAACATAATAACTTCATTTGTATTTAACCTGGGATTGAGCAATTTTTTCGTGTTCAGTCTTAGCTTGTTTGTTGACCTAGTTTTAGGTCTCCAATATGATGCTTTCTCTCCTGGCATTTTCAACTCCTTTCCTTGATCTTGGATAGCAGCCAACTCTACTATTTCAAGTTTACCCCTCTTTCTGTTAGGTTTTGTTGCTTTGCTGCTTGAAGAAGGAATCTCTCTGTAGGATTCAGCTTCAACTGTAGTTTTTTCTACCTGCTCCTCTTCTAAAAGGTAACCTTCATCATCAGACAATACAGTAATGGGGCTTCTCTGTTTGACTTGCAATTCTTCTTCATGCACAGTCACCTTTTTTGTATCAGCAGTTTTCATTTCATGAGGGACCTCATTTGGTACCATGGGTTGTAGCAGCTACTTTTGGTCTTCAAACAGTGAGTACTTGCCTTTTCTACTAGCTGAAAATACTTTGGGTCTATTATCCTTTTCCACCTGCTCTGATGCTTCTTCAACTTTGACCTCTGGCTTATCTTCAGGCTTAGAATTTTTACCTAATTTCCTCATCAAAACCTTACCTTTATCAGCTTGCCTTTTAGGTTTCTGATCTTCTTCTTTGGTTTGAAAACCAGACCAAAAGATAAAAAAGTCCCAGGTCTTCCCTTCATGTTGCAAAATAGTGTTGATGATTAACTTGATTAGTCCATGATGAAAAATTGACTGAGATGTATGGTATTCATGTTGCTTAACCCTACTGGACATTTTCTGCAAGCTTCTTATAAAAAATAATGGCAAGTTCATCTTTGACACTCCCACCATGTGTTGCAAAAACCTGAAATGGTACTTGAATACATAAGCATACCTTCCTTCACAAGTAACATGGCTCTGTAGTATCCTGATTGGCTCAACCCACTCTCTTCTGAAATGTTGAATAAGGATGCCTTTATTCCAATTAGGAGTGACATTAGGTAAAAGATATCTTTGTGGATCAAAGTCAAAAGGCAGCTTCTTGAACCATGGTTCACCCTCATTTTTAATCCCTGTGGCTTCTGAGATCAGTTCCACTGTCAGCTTGAATTTGAGAGCATTAAAGGTCACCATGTCATTTTTTAAACCTTGAGCAAACTTACAGGATACTTCTGCATTATATCCATCTATCTTCTTAAAAAAAGTCCATCCAACCTGCTTGCTGAAACAATTCAACACATCCAGGGAGGTTTTCAATCCACCCTACATCAGTTGGCTTTGCTCTGTTCACTTTACCACTTTTTCCCATTATTTCATGAAAAAATTTAAAGTTGTATGATTTTCAGTAGATGGTCTATGAACTGCTTTTCTGCTTCTCAAGCCTCTTAACAACTCCTTGCAATTTTCTTGACAGACCTGTTTGTTCTTTTTCAGAAAACAAAATAAATCTTACCAACAGGTGGAAGAATTCAAATCACCGAGGCTTCAATGCTCTTCATCAAGCATATGAATGAGATTTAACCATGAATGAGACTGTCATAAAAACAGTAGACTAGTGTTCATCCTCAAAATACATAATAAACCATAGTGTCCGAATGTCTTAGGTCACAGGCTGCTCAAACTCCTCATTTCAGTGCTAAGGAAACTAGGTATCATGTACAATATCCATTCAGGTATGAGATTCTCCTTAATGTATTTTTAAGACAAGCTCTATGTATCAATACCAGCATCAATCTTCAAACCCTAGTTTCCTCATAGTTCAGACTTGCAAATGTGATATCAATCACTGGCTTGTTAGGTTAACTGGAGACTACTTGTGTGGTGGATGAGCAAAACAAAACATTCTGCAATATATTCATACTATGCTTCCTATAGCCTTTGTATCGAAAATGACACTAGGTCTGCCAACAATGCTAGTCTTTCAACTCATTTATCTCACTGTATATGAATATCAGAGCTTTTTGTGCAATTTAGGTACTAAAACATACACGATTTTCAACCCAAACAGTCTCAAATTTTAACAAATGAACAGTTCAAACATAGAGTTATTTTTCAGTCCTCTGTTCAATAGAACCTGTCAGAATGACTCAGGCAGTTACTTCTTTGGTTGAAAATTCAATTAAGACCATAATTTGCCATTTCCATCGGTCAAGTTTGATAAAAGTGAGCCCCACCGAAAAAACCCCAAATTTGCAGCTAAACTGGCTTATCGGTAAATACCTCTTAATTGATTGACTGCAGATGCCTTGAACGACTCCTCCTGCTGTTTTAGTGCCCACCTGGAAGATACAAGTGTCTTCAAGGTTCAATTTAACTCTAGGTGTCAAGACGACGAAGCCCTAGTTTTCTGGGTGACTATGAACCCTCCACCAAACTCTGCAACTAAAAACTCCATCTTTTTAGGCTGGCACCTTCATTCTATTAAGTCCTCTACCATCAAGCATGCATGTATGGAACATTTCACTTCGTATTAAGCCAAAATTTCGCTGCTACCTGTCAAGCTCAACTGTTTTAGGAGTAATGATAACCACCTTTTGTCTCACGCCCTGGAAGCACTTGAAATAATGATGAATCTGGACTTCACACGTAGCAAACAACTCACAGCATATGATTAATCACTCATCATTTGAAATCATGATAAGATTTTTCTAGAAAACCAGGACAAACAAAGGTCACGATATTCTTGTAGCGTGGCTTTGGTGATTTTTCGTCTCAGCGCTACAAGAATAATCCTGGTGCTATTTTCTCGCGTTTTTTCATCTTTTTGGCATTTTGGGTGAAGTTTAAAAGTTGCTTAAATAGTGATTAAGCATTACTAGGCTCAGCATAATCATTTTTGAATCCATTTTTTAATATAATGACTTTTAAAACTCCTTCAACAAAAACAAACCTATGGCTTAAAACTAAAATTTTCAAAGCAGGCTCAAAATTTCATGTAAACACTAAACAAAATTTCCTAAAGGAGGAAAAATAAAAATAAAGTAAAATGAAATAACTGGAAAGAAGAACGAAATCAAACTAAAATTTAAGAAACAAAACCAAAATTGAAGAAACAAAATTCAGACTTAACAGGATGATGTACTGCAAGGCGATGGCCACACCTATGGCATCGAACCTGAAGCTATTGAGTGATGCTTCGTCAGAGTCGGTTGATGCTACGATGTATCGTCAGATGATTGGGTCATTGATGTACCTGACGAACGCGAGACCAGACATTTGCTTTGCTGTGAACACCCTGAGTCAGTACTTGACAGATCTGAGAAGTGTTCACTTGATTGCTACAGAGCATATTCTGAGGTACCTGAAGGGTATAATTGATTATGGGCTCAAGTACGATGCGAATCAGAAGATTAACTTGGAGGGTTATGTTGATTCAGATTGGG
>LPNX011070026.1:52640-108059 GCA_001517045.1 Pseudotsuga menziesii | reverse complement strand
AGTGGAAGAAAATAACGAACGTTAATTAAGCTTGCTTATGTTTCAGCATTTAATTAGTGAATGCATTATTGATGACTGGCTAGAATAATGATTTAAAGGGGGCATTATACCAGCCAATTAATAGATGTTGTGGAATACCATTAATTCATTCCGTGAATTCTGAATTTTTAGTCATTTTTAGATTACCTGGATTCACAGCCAAGAATACGCTGAAACCCCTAAATACCTTGCTAGTATGACTATTAATGTTCAGCGGCTACTTTAACTGTGGCATGCGCATCCATTAAGGGGGGGTATCAGCGCGTTAAGGATAAAAAGGAGGCTCCGTTGGTGTGGAGGGGGCGATGGGATTTCCACCAGCGTGGACGGGGCTCCACGGTTGTTTTGTCTTGACGTTTGGAGAAAGAAGCTCTATGTTTGAGAGCATGCAACTCTGCAATTTGAAAGGGAGAACCCTGGACGTCTGAGAGGAGATATGCCTTTGTGCATCCCGGCAGAGGAGGAGCCTGGGCGTTTTAAGGAACATAAGCCTCTGCGCACTCCAAGATGAGATCACCTTTGCGTTTTGAAATATTTAGACCCCTGCGTGTAAAAGAGGATGAAAAGGGGGGGGGCTGTGGGGGGCATCCTCACCTAGAAGATAGCAAATGGAGGGACCAAATGTGGACTGAGGAACGCTGCTAAAGAAGATAAGTTTCATTTTATTTCGCTGAGATATGCTTGTGCGTGTTCTTTTATTAAGGATTTAAATGTATATTTATATCTGAACGTTGCATTATGGTAACCCATGTATTCAACCAGAAGAAGCGTTGTCGCTGCAGTGCTGGGTTTAGAAATTGTTGTTGGTATTCTTGATCACGGCCTCTGTGTTAGACACTGCGTTTTTGTATAACCGCTAGATCACGGCCTGCTCTGCGTTTTACCGTAGAACATTTTCTGCATCTTAACTATCGTGACTACTCCATATGGGATAAATGAACTCTGCGATAAAGGGAATGGTAGTTGTAATAGCTCCTTCAGGGTTGATAGTAGTCTCCCTCATGACGACTCGAATGAAAGTGAGAGATCCCTCAGCGCTTGCCTCTTTGATGGATAAAAGGAATTGATTTTCTTAGTTAGACACCTTCAAGATGAGGACTTAACTGGTACCCGAGATTAAAGGAACAAGATGCCTGGTTTTTGTTTCTCCTCGACCTCAAGGGAGTTTTACTTTCCCACTAAAAGACCAGCCACCTCTCACGTTAAAATACCTATCGCTCCTTTTTCCTTACGGTATTCATCGTTGAGGGAAAACTTGTTACACTTGCCTAGGTGTGAGAGCAAGAGATAGCTTCACCTACAAACCCTCGGAGCCGGATCGAAAACGAGAGCCGGATTTAGCCACTGTAAACATAAGTCCTTTTAACTCGCTGCTCTGGAATGTCACAGCGGCTCGCGCGATTTATGACTATCAGTATTTCGATCTGTTTAGCTTGTTGTTTGCTAACAAGAGTCATATCTATGTTTGAGGTTTTTTTTCTAGTGGTGAGGTCTAGAAAAACAAAACCCCAGGTTTTTGCTATTAAATTATCAATTGTTTTCTCAACCTCTCGGCATGTTCGGAGAATCTCTGTGTGAGCTCTGAGTTGTTGTTTGTTGTTCCTCACCAAGGATCTGAACAAGTCTAATAAACAGTCCTCTGCTTAAAGTGCGGTTCCCAAAAGATTAATTCTGTCTGCACTAGCTACTTTTCAACATTGCATAACGGGTGCTAATCGCAATAGAGATAGGGACGTTAGAGGTTTAGCTTCCATCAGAAGTGCGATGGCCTCGAAGCAAATATTTTACTCTAACGCTGGCTCTTGCAAATGTTCTCTTACTCCATTATGTGTTGAGTTCACGATGCCGACACGAGTTTTCCCAAGTGTCCACTTGATTCATTCATTCAATCGGCTGTCATCTGTAGGCCTTTTAATACATTCATTTAATTGTCTGTCGTGTATAGGCAAGGGATTGGCCGATGTCTGCTTGAATGTTAAACTTGTCAGTCCTTGTCAGTATGGAAAAAATTCATTATGAAATTCGGATATCTTTATTTTGCGCCTAGAGTCTTTTCATCGTAAACCCCAGGTGTCATTCTGTGTGTAATCAGGGGGGGGCTAGTGTAAGCATTTTATGTGCAACTCTACAGGACCTTTTAACAATTTTCACCGGGTACCAACCCGTGGCTTGGACCTAGTTTTATCTAGGTTTTCATATATAACATAATAGTCAAGTGCTAGCTTGGGCTAGATGCTGGCTTGGTAATTCTGGTTCTATGGAAATCGCGCCTATAAGATTGTTAAATGTTGTGTATTTGCAGGTGATATTGATGTTCGAAGGGGGCATGCTTATTAGAGAGATCTTTTAGTAATTATCCCTCATTTTATTTTTCAGAAAATGTAAAGGGCTTTCCTCTGCTCATGAGAAAACCATGAGAAAAGTGTAAAGGGGTTTTCTCTGCTGAAGAGAAAACCATGAGAAAAATGTAAAGGGGCTTTTTATGCTCATGAGGAAACCCTGAAAAGATGAGAAGGATAGCTCATCTGTGGTGATGTGTGTTGTATGCATTTTTCATGATAGCTGTGCTTAATAAAGAAGACACAAAATTTTCGTGGATGTAACCCCAGGATGGGGCGAACCACGTATATCAGCATCTTCCTTATGCTTGTTTTCTTTTTATGTTTTTGTCTCCACTTGATATTGCAGTTTATATGATGTGGCATTAGTGGCTTTTTGTGTTATTACTGTATGTCGCTCAAATCCCATTATATCGATGATGGAACCACACATGTTATCCTAATTATACACTGCAAATATTGTTGTCAAAGGGGGATTGGGGTTATGTATCTGTTTTCATCATTATAGGGTTAATTGTTTCATGTGTTGATCGTCTCAATCTGCCATTTTTAATTGATGGTCAAGAGATGCTTTTGAAAAGGTTAAGAATGTTGATTGAGGTTCACACCTTTAAAAAATATCATTGATATGCTTTGTTTTGAATAAGAGTATGGCTGAAGTTGCATAAATTTGTTCGCATAGAAAGGCCTATCCCTGGAAAAATACGAGTGCATTGTGAGCACGTGTTTAGTTCATAGGGTAGAACTCGCATTGAAAAAATATATTTGCTTTATGGCTTTTGTGTAAAGGTGGTGACAAATATATCCAGATAAAAATATGAACAATGGAGGATCATTGAATCAAGGGTATAAAATTTCTTGATAGATAAAGATATAAGAGTATCAAAATTCTTTTTATGGCTTGATGTACATTACATTGGTAAAGTAGATGTAGCTTGATGGATATAAATTGTCAAATGATGTTTATATGATGCATGCGATTGCGACATGATCGGTTTTTGTTTAGGCATATTTTCATTAAGAGGTCACCAAAAGAAAAGAAAAAATGACATTAACATGATTGGCTCATTTGTAGTAACAGTGGAACAAAGAACTTTTACCCCCTCTTCCACACATAAGGGCATTGATGGAAGTTTGCCACTAACAGGTTGAACCCCTTCGTAATAATAAGGGACAAAAGAAAAAAAATCTTTACCACTTTTCCGCACACTTTGGCATCAAGGTATCAGAGGGACACTACATAATAATAATAATTATATGAATAAATAAAGATAAGTTAACTCAAAGTGTACCCATTTAATTAGGCATTAAATTATTTAACTGCTCAAGACAACCATGAATTGGGTAACGAGATTGAATTATTATTAAAAATATTGAATTGTGTAAGGGTATTAATGATTTATATTCCTGAAAAATTAAGGAATAAGGAGGAAAATGGACATTAATGAAGGTCTCGCGAAGGATAAGGGGAGTTTTTTTTTTGGTTTTATTTGGGGAAAGGATATATCTTAGAATGGATTTTGGAAAAAGGAGGAATACCAAGAAGGGGGTTAAATTGATGATTTTAGGAGGGGGAATGGAGAGGAAGAGCTCATGAAACTGTATTATTGAGTGAAGAAGTGATCGAGGGATTTTGAATAGGGGAAGCTTCTCTCTAGATCATCGGATTGTTGGCTTGAGGGTTAGGAAACCCATTGGTTTCCTAAGGGTAGCACAATAAATTGTTCAGCATGGTGGTTTGCTGGTTTGGTCAATAAGTTTTGGTGAAGGGAAGCTAGCAGAGGAGGACATGGGAGCTATGAGAACTGTATATGAACTATTGAATCCAGGTATTCTATAAGCATTATCTTATAGTATTTTAACTCTTGTATGAAATGGACATATGCTTTATAAATTTTGATTTATCCCATATCTCTGTTGCACAATTACATTATTAAAATGCAAATAGAAATATGCTCCACAACCATTTTGTTATAATTCAAATAAAAGCATGTGAAAAAAGGAATGTTGTAAATATTTAGTTCTATTAGAATAGCATCAAAATATTAGAATTGATAAATTTACTAGATCATGATGATGAAGGGGCACTACATGTTGTATTGTGAGTTATTCATATTAATAATGATAAAATATGAGGTGCAACTTCAAGGTTTGCAACTTCAAGTGTTTCTATGGTAAATCTCTGTGTTTTATGTGTGAATGTTGTGGGGTAATATTTATTTTGCTTTAAATAATATTTATGATTTTCTTCTCTGCACAGGTTTAAAACTTACATAATCCATAAAGAAGACTCACATAAGACTCAGTACAAAAATATAGATGGATATGCATTCTTGGAGTGGACTTGCATCAGTTAAAATATACTTGAGACTTTTCTTTAAACTAGAATTATATCATGAAGGGTAAGAACACTTTTGTAATGTCCCCAAAATTTGAAAATAAAAGAAAAATTATTAGGCTAGTCAATTAATTCCTGAACTGGACATTATCTTAACTGATGCAAAATGTGTCATACTTTGTTTCATAGCATTGTATTGTCATAAGTTGTTCTGACTTCCTTCTCTATGTTTTCCTGGTGTGGTTATTAGTGTAATGCTATGTTGTCGTTATGTTTCTTAATATCTGAGTTCAATGGTTATGTATTTATATGTATGTCTATTATTTCGATTTCTTATGCATTGGTTATAAAGTTTGATTAATGTTTTATGAATAATTATAACTTAACTTGTATTCTCAAAGGGTGGAGTGGCGGGACTTGTTTCCCTTGTAAACACACCTGGAAGGTAACTGTTTTTACTTTCCGCTGCATGGCTTACTTAGTTCTTATTGAACTATTGCATTTATTTCTCTGTAGGGTGCAGGTGCACTTGATGACAGAAAACTGATTATAAAAGCACAACAAAGACATACTTACCATGTGTCACTAGCACATAGCTTGGATGATGAATAGACTTACAGTCCTATACTAGTGATTATTATTACAGTCGTTAGTTGTTATTTACGTAAGGATGGTTGTTACTAGGCCTATGTTGTACTTGTTACTATTATTGTTTATTTTGTTATGACCTTGATTTAAATATACCTGCACTTAATATTTACATGGTGTATAATTTTTAACATATTAGAACGCATCCTTGTGTTTTCTTAAATCCTTGGTGTATAATGTTGAAGTCACATGGTAAGTCACTCATGGCATATGATATATTCCATGAGTTATGGTTTAGCGCTTAGTTTATGCTACCAACATTGGGGTTTATATGTTTCATGGTGGTTAATGGTTGCATTGCGATTTGAGGTGAAAACAACTATAGGACTTGTGTTTCTTTTTTAAGTAATGGACGCAAGGGTGGTGAACTTAATGTGCTTTGGAAAGTGTGGGTCTCAAGATTAGGTCTTGGACTAACATCGAGGTTATTTTCATTTGCCAAATGGCTGCGTGAGCTCTTTCTCTGGTCTACACTATGGTGTGGAGATTCGGAGGTTGGATGCATTAGAAGGTATGTCTTCTAGTATGGTTTAGCAATGTTTGTATTGTTGTTCAATTTGGTATTTTGACATACTCCTCATCTTGGATTTGTTTCATTGTAGGTTACAGGGTTTTGATAGTGGGGTTCCTGGGTTTTCCCCGGTGGTCAACACGTTACCCATTATAGGTAAGCCCTACTATAACAAGTCGAAACTCGATCCTTCTCTTGTGTAGATGTTGTGACAGAGCGTGAAGCTTGTCATTGATTGAACAGTTGGTTTGGGGTTCTAATTGTAGTGAAAGGAAAATGAACTGTGTATAAATTTATGTAAAGCATCGAGAGATGCGTTTAGGAATTGGGGTTAATGAATAAAAAATACTATGTTATACAAATTTACTTATCTATTAAACAGATAAATGTTACTATTGTTATTCACCATTAATAAAAGAATTATTATTATTACTGATTATTAGTTTAGTAATAATATTAATAATGGTAGAATTATTCAATTGTTCAAAATATTTTGCATGATTTAAAAAATATATATTATTATCATTTTTATTGTTAGAGGTTTAACCAAATGAAAAGTGATAGTGTAACTTAATATTATTATATTATCCGCTTTAAATGATTACATAAATTTTATTTTGAAAATAATGAAACATGATGATTGAATTAGAATGGATTGAGTAAGAAGAATGTAAATATCCTCTCCATGAAAGTCAAGGTAATTATTATATTATAGTGCATGTATGACTATATTACTTACTTCTTAATGAATATAAAGATACTATGTTATACAAATTTACTTATCTATTAAACAGATAAATGTTACTATTATTATTCACCATTAATAAACAAATTATTATTATTACTGATTATTAGTTTAGCAATAATATTAATAATGGTAGAATTATTCAATTGTTCAAAATATTTTGCATGATTTAAAAAATATATATTATTATCATTTTTATTGTTAGAGGTTTAACCAAATGAAAAGTGATAGTGTAACTTAATATTATTATATTATCCTCTTTAAATGATTACATAAATTTTATTTTGAAAATAATGAAACATGATGATTGAATTAGAATGGATTGAGTAAGAAGAATGTAAATATCCTCTCCATGAAAGTCAAGGTAATTATTATATTATCTACCACATTTAAATATTGAAGCGATGCATTGAGTTACCATTAAATGAAAGGTTTCATAAACAAGCAAGTAATAATAATAATTATTTGAATAAATAAAGATAAGTTAACTCAAAGTGTACCCATTTAATTAAGCATTAAAGTATTTAACTCCTCAAGACAACCATGGATCAGGTAACGAGATTGAATTATTATTAAAAGCATTGAATTGTGTAAGGGTATTAATGATTTATATTCCTGAAAATTTAAGGAATAAAGAGGAAAATGGACATTAATGAAGGTCTCGTGGAGGATAAGGGGAGTTTTTTGTTTTTTGTTTTTTTTGGGGAAAGGATATATCTTAGAATGGATTTTGGAAAAGGAGGAATACCAAGAAGGGGCTTAAATTGATGATTTTAGGAGGGGCAATGGAGAGGAAGAGCTCATGAATCTGTATTATTGAGTGAAGAAGTGATCTAGGGATTTTGAATAGGGGAAGCTTCTCTCCAGATTATCGGATTGTTGGCTTGAGGGTTAGGAAACCCATTGGTTTCCTAAGGGTAGCACGATAAGCTATTTGGCATGGTGGTTTGTTAGTTTGGTCAATAAGTTTTGGTGAAGGGAAGCTAGCAGAGAAGGACATGGGAGCTACAAGAACTGTATATGAACTACTGAATCCAGGTATTCTATAAGCATTATCTTATACTATTTTAACTCTTGTATGAAATGGACATATGCTTTATAAATTTTAATTTATCCCATATCTCTGTTGCACAATTATTTTATTAAAATGCAAATAGAAATATGCTCCACAACCATTTTGTTATAATTCAAATAAAAGCATGTGAAAAAGGAATGTTGTAAATATTTAGTTCTATTAGAATAGCATCAAAATATTAGAATTGATAAATTTACTGGATCATGATGATGAAGGGGCACTACATGTTGTATTGTGAGTTATTCATATTAATAATGATAAAATATGAGGTGCAACTTCAAGGTTTGCTAGTTTTCCTAGTTAAGTGTTTCTATGGTAAATATCTGTGTTTTATGTGTGAATGTTGTGGGGTAATATTTATTTTGCTTTAAATAATATTTATGATTTTCTTCTCTGCACAGGTTTAAAACTTACATAATCCATAAAGAAGACTCACATAAGACTCAGTACAAAAATATAGATGGATATGCATTCTTGGAGTGGACTTGCATCAGTTAAAATATACTTTCAAGACTTTTCTTTAAACTAGAATTATATCATGAAGGGTAAGAACACTTTTGTAATGTCCCCAAAATTTGAAAATAAAAGAAAAATTATTAGGCTAGTCAATTAATTCCTGAACTGGACATTATCTTAACTGATGCAAAATGTGTCATACTTTGTTTCATAGCATTGTATTGTCATAAATTTTTCTGACTTCCTTCTCTATGTTTTCCCAGTTTGGTTATTAGTGTAATGCTATGTTGTCGTTATGTTTCTTAATATATAAGTTCAATGGTTATGTATTTATATGTATGTATATTATTTCGATTTCTTATGCATTGGTTATAAAGTTTGATTAATGTTTTATGAATAATTATAACTTAACTTGTATTGTCAAGGGTTGGAGTGGCAGGACTTGTTTCCCTTGTAAACACACCTGGAAGGTAACTTTTTTTACTTTCCGCTATAGGGCTTACTTAGTTCTTATTGAACAACTGCATTTATTTCTCTGTAGGGTGTAGGTGCACTTGATGACAGAAAAGTCACTATAGAAGCGCAGCAAAGACATACTTACCATGTGTCACTAGCACATAGCTTGGATGATGAATAGACTTACAGCCCTATACTAGTGATTATTTTTACAGTCATTAATTTTTATTTACACAAGGATGGTTGTTACTAGGCCTATGTTGTACTGGTTACTATTATTGTTTGTTGTCTTATGACCTTGATTTAAATATACCTGCACTTAATATTTACATGGTGTATAAGGTTTAACATATTAGAAGTGTGTTATTAAATCCTTGGTGTATAATGTTGAAGTCACATGGTAAGTCACTCATGGCATATGATATATTCCATGAGTTATGGTTTAGCACTTAGTTTATGCTACCAACATTGGGGTTTATATGTTTCATGGTGGTTAATGGTTGCATTACGATTTGAGGTGAAAACAACTATAGGACTTGGGTTTCTTTTTTAAGTAATGGACGCGCGGATGGTGAATTTAATGTGCTTTGGAAAGCGTGGGTCTCAATATTAGGTCTTGTACTAACAAAGAGGTTATTTTCATTTGCAAAATGGCTACGTGAGATATTTCTCTTGTCTACACTATGGCGTGGAGATTCGGAGGTTGGATGCATTGGAAGGTATGTCTTCTAGTATGGTTTAGCAATGTTTGTATTGTTGTTCAATTTGGTATTTTGACATACTCCTCATCTTGGATTTGTTTCATTGTAGGTTATAGGGTTTTGACAGTGGGGTTCCTCGGTCTTCCCCGATGGTCAACACGTTACCCATTATAGGTAAGCCCTACTATAACAAGTCGAAACTCAATCCTTCTCTTGTGTGGATGTTGTGACAGAGCATGAATCTTATCATTGGTTGAACAGTTGGTTTGAGGTTTTAATTGTAGTGAAAGGAAAATCAATTGTCTATAAATTTATGTAAAGCATCGAGAGATGTGTTTAGGAATTAGGGTTTGTTTTTGGGTTTAGCGCCTTCGGGCTGAGACTAAACGTATTTTGGTTTTGTAAAATAATACTCTGTCAGTATCATTGGCCATGGAGAATACTTACGGTCTCTACATTTTGTTAATATGTTTTAGTTTTGGTCATGGTGACAGAACCATTGCTTGCAATGGTGTAAGGCCTTGGATAGACGACTGTGTAAATTATTATATTGGTCTATAATGATTATTTCATACAACATTTGCATTCTGTGTGTATCATGGTTATTATTCTTGGCTTGGGTGCTAGTTTGAATATGTGTAGACTTGTAATCTTTGTTTAAGTTCTTTATATAGATTGTTAACAACGTTATTTTGGGCCTTCGGAGCCATGCCATAGATGGAAATGGTGTTATTGCAATTTAGAGTAGCGATAGTGTAAGGGATGGATGAAATGTTGGTTTATGTTTTAAATCATTGTTTTAATTCTTACCTATGTATTTAGTTTAAAGAGGTCATGAGTGTGGGTTTTACCTTACGAATGAATGTCGTTACTTTTTTCTTGTCATTGATAGAGGATTTAATTTCTCTGTAGAAGTGTATTGGATGAATTTATGGCGAGTGTATTTGATTTTATAGCATAGGTTGTGTAGTTTGTATAAATAAAACATATACAATATTTGGGAAAACACTGCTAATGAATCCTACAGGATTCAATGTTGGTTGAGAAATGGGGTTTGGAAATAAAAAAAGGGAAACGTTGACAAAGCAATGATTTTCGATATATGTTTATGACATTTGAATTTGAATTTATAAATTAGACTGTGTAATTTGTTTATGAGTTAAAACAATGTTAAACGATTGTAGTGAATGCTACAGGATTCGTTGCTTAGCCATGTTTTTAAATGTCTGTTTGGAAGAATGTAAGTCATAAGCATATCAGAATTTGATCCCGGCTACGAAGTTTGGAAACGATGAGTATTGTGAAAGACTTGTTTGGGAATTCATGCCCACATGATTTGATCTTGTGACTCCTTTTTATTTATATGGTATAAGCTTTGGATATTGTATTTTATGGTTTTAATTGTATAGCTTGGTTATTATGAATGAGAATGATTTGCGTTTAGTATTTTTTATTTATATAATGTAACTTCATATCATTAGAGGTATCGATGGCTTTAGTTTGTCATTTATGTTTTTATGTTGATTATGGTCATGTTTATAATAAATAATGAAAATGATTTATTTTTAGGTTATGTTTTATTATATTCTAATTTTAATGTTTTTTATACTTATGTTCTAATATTCTGTTTAGAGCTTATACTTAATACTTATAGATACTAGTTGGTCTATTGAATTTAAATATAGGTCTTATGGCAATATGAAATCTGCGAGTAGAATCCATATATATATATATATATATATGGGGTTTTTATTAAGTAGTTCTAGGTCTTGGAAAATAAATTTAACAAGGAAAACTAAATTGTAGACAAGAACTTAGAAATAAAAAATAAACCCTTAAATTATAAAACAAGAAATGAATTGCAGAAATAAACGAGAAAAACAAAACCCTTAAATACTTGGTTAGAATAATGAATTTCGACAATGAACTATAGACAAGAATTTTTCATTCATAGATAGGTTAAGAACTGTAGAAAAGGTGACCTAGTTTATAATAGAGAAATCATACATCTTTAATAATTTATCCTACTTCAAATGGTAAAAACTTGTATAGATTATAGGGAAAAATAAGGAACCTCATACCTGTAAGATGAGGTTATTTCAATGGATGAAAAAATGCACACTTAAATACCTAGCCTTAATAATTCAGAAATAGATATGACCTCTGTCTAGATAACCGAATCACTTGTGAACTACCATGTTCCACCAAACCATGACCCAGAAGTATTCTTGGTTTCAATATGGATCCCCCCGAACTAGTTCCAACATGCAAGTAGCTTAAATCTCTTAAGGTAAGGCTTCCCTAACTGGGATATTAGGTTCTAAATCAGTTCTCCTTTTTCCTCTTAGGAAAATGTTCTCCAAGAACTATCTTTAGAATAATCAGGCAGAATTTGAATCACCAAAAATATGGAAGATACCTAAGCCTCTCTTTGGCTTGGGACTTTATAGGCATACTTTTTAGTCAAAGGGGCAGTTTCATCAAGAATCATTTGATTTCTTGATTTAACGATTTTAATTAATTTAGGCACTTTTAATATTTAACTTACACACTTTTAACAATTTCTTTTTTGGACTCTTGTAGGAATTTTAATATTTAATTATCTTTTAGTAATAATAATAATAGATGGATCATTTCTTTATTTCTTATACTATTAGTATCATTACTATGCTTACTCTTTATACATAATATATATATATATATATATATATATATATATATATATATATAATTTGTTAACATTTGTCTTTAAGTATCATATAACATGATCCCTAAACTTGGGACACTTTCTTTATTAAGGTTCTTAGGTAGGTGGTTAGGTATATTAGGCTAGGAAAATCAAAACATCCTTGCATGTTGGATTCTCTTGTATAATATGGTAGTTATTTAGTACTTGATGAGATACATAAATTCAAAATTTCATTTAATCACTTATAAATAAGTCAGATGAGATCAATGTTTTATTCAATTCATTTTCACTCAACATATTTAATTCTTTTCAATAACTCCTAGTGCTTATCTAGAGCCCATAATCAACGCTAAAAATAGGGAATTACAAACTTAGTGCAATTCTAGAGCTCCTTGCTCAACACTAATTGTAGTATGTACTTGTAGGATACACCTTGGGATACAATGGCCAAGGATATGATGTTCAAGAGATTATGCTCAACATCAACTTGGAAGACTCCAAGGATTATTCCCAACACTTTCAATTTATCTTTTCATGTGCTTCAGAGCTTCCTACTCAATACACAGGTTTTCAAAACTCATGTGTTCCAAAGCTTCTCACTCAACACAAACATAAAAACTCATGTGCTCCAGAGATTATAGGTCAACACAAACATTCAAATACTCATGTTCTCTAGAGCTCTTTGGTCAACAAAAAACATCTCATCAATGATGTGCTTCAAGGTCTACTCCCAACACATAGAATCATACATAAAACATATGTAATTTTTCTTATGCCCAATATATCAAAAAAATCATCATGTTCATATTCACTGGGGTTCTAAACCCAATATACCAAAATAGAATATAAAAATAACATCATAATCAATGCGGCTTACACCCATAAGTGTTAGGTCAAAATTTGGGATATTATATCCCTCCTTGCTTAGAACAACACCCTCCCTGGTGTTCTAAGGTCTCAGAATGAAATCATGAAAGAAGGCAGGGTAAGAATTTCTCATTGTGGATTCATTCTCCCAAGTAGCCTCATCCACCTCAAAGTTCTTCCATTTCACTTTAAACTGGACTATGGTATTCTTCTTGAGATGCACCTCTCTCTTGTCCAATATATGTAGAGGTTCAGGGGAAAACTCTCCTTGAGTTTTCACCTATAATAAAGACAAATCAATCACATGTTTAGTATCATGAACATATTTATTTAATAAAGATGCATGGAAAACATTATGAACTCTTATGTGAGTGGGTAATGCTAGTTCGTATGACACTAGCCGTCTCTTGGCTAGTATATTAAAGGGTCCACAAAATATAGGTGCTGAATTACTACACCTTCCCAAACTCAACGAGCTTCATTTTTCTTTTACTTTCAAGTAGACATGGTATCCTATTTGATAATCTTTATATTTTTATTTTCTTATCCATGTATATTTTTTGGAGGTCTTGTGCTTCTTTAAGGTTCACCTGGAGCTTTGTAACCAATTTTTCCAAGTCCCTTAAAAATTCAATCCCTAACATGAGTCGATCCACCGGGCTATCCCAGGTAAACGGTGTTATACACTTTTGTCTATAAAGTACCTCAAAGGAACTCATCTTGGTGGAAGTATGGTATCCGTTGCTATATGCAAAATCTGGAAGATGTAGGTAATCTTCCCACTTGGTGGTGTTGTTCATGACATACATCCTAAGCATGTCCTCTACAATCTGGTTTACCCTTTCTATTTTCCCATCTGTCTACGACTGGTAAGCAGTACTAAATTTCAACCCTGTCTCCAATCCAGAGAATAAGAATCTCCAAAAGTTCTCGGTAAACTTAGTATCTCAATCCAAGATTATTTCCTTGGGTATCCCATCCAATCTAAATATCTCATTCAAGAATATATTGACAATGTGTACATCCTTGTAGGTCGACTTCACTCGAATGATGTGTGCTGCTTTTGACAATTTGTCAACTACTACAAATCTAGAATTATTTTGTCTCTTAATCTTAGGTATACCCATGAAAAAATCCATAATAATGAGCCCCCATTTCCATTCTGGAATCCATAATGGCTGCAGCAACTCCGAAGGATGTTGGTGCTCAACTTTGACCAGCTGACATTCCTTACATTTCGCTATAAATAATGTTGTGTCGGCCTTTAACTTAGGCCAAAAAAGTGTCTCTTAACTGTGGATATCATCTTTTGATATCCCAAATGCCCTGAGTATGGTGTCCAATGAAATTCTATGAGATGCTGGACCGAATGTCCCCTATTTCTAGAACGCAAAATATCTCTTTGGACCATAGTAGTCTTGTTTCATCTACCTTGTACTCTTTTTATTGTTGAAAAAACCTGTCCTGTTGGACATTCTTGAGGATTTCAACATAGAAAGGGTCAACCCTGCTGATTTTTCTAATACATTTGTGTAAATAAAAATTGATTTGAATTAAAGTCACCTCATATATCATATGATTTCATCGGCTCAATGCATAAGAAATCTTGTTCTCTTTTCCCTTTATATGCTTTAGCTAGAAATGGTACTCGCTAAGGAAATCCAACCATCTGGCTTGTCTGGAATTCAGATCCAATTGCTCAAATAAATATTTTGCACTCAAATTGCCTCTCTTAAGAAGAAATTTACTTCCCATGAGGTAGTGTCTCCACATCTTCAAGGCGTGGATGATGGCTGCTAACTCAACATCATGTGTTGGGTAGTTCTGCTCATGTTCTTTTAACTTTCGCAATTCATAACAGATCATGTAATTTTTCCGCAAGAGGACTCCTCCGAGCCCTTCCTTGCTTACATCCATGGAAACAACGAAATCTCCATCGAGATCCGTAGTTCATAGTATCAGTGTAGTTGTCAAAAGCTGTTTAAGCTTTTCAAAATTTTCCTCGCACTTGGTCCTCCATAAGAACTTATTTTCCTCATTAGAGGAAATTCGGGGTCTAAAATGGGCCTTATAAGAAAACGTGCCAACAATAAAATTTGTGAGTTGGAATTCAAGAACCAATAGAATTTCAATAAAATGAGTCAACCATAATGGTTGAATTGACATATTTGTCATAAAAGAAAACTACTTTTTTTGTTCATATTTTCGACATATCTCCCTGTGTTTTTACTCAAATTTCAGGTGGGAGAGCTCGTTGGATGCAGAATTTAATTCCACATCCAATGAGTACCCACACTGCATACTTTTGATGGACCGTACTACCCCAAAAAAAAGAGATACCTGAAAAAATGTGATGATAATGTCATCATCACATTTTTTCAGGTATCTCTTATTTTTGGGGTAGTGGGGTCCATCAAAAGTATGCAGCGTGGGTACTCGTTGGATGTGGAATTAAATTCTACATCCAACGAGCTCTCCCGCCTGAAATTTGAGTAAAAAAATAGGGATATATGTCGAAAATACGAACAAAAAAAGTAGTTTTTTCATTCTTCCTCCAAAATTAATAACTATTATTTTATTATTTTAAGTATTATTTTATCATTTTCCTTAGGAATCCCATTTTAGACCTCAAATTTGCTCTATTGTATTTTGGAAAGCGGTCACGGGACAAGCTATCCTCAAGAATTTCTCAATGAACTTTTGGTAGTAACTGACTAATCCCGAAAAGGATCTAATTTTGGTGACACTAGTAGGGGTAGGCCAATCTTCTATGACTTTATTATTTTTCGGGTCCATAGCTATCCCCGTCTCGAACATGATGTGACCCAAGTACTGTATCTATGGTTTGTAAAAATCACATTTACTAAAGTTTCCGTAGAGCTGGTGTTCTCTTCAAACTTGTAGAAATATGAGGAGGTGTTCCTCGTGCTCCTATTTACTCTTACAGTAAACTAGGACGTCCTCTATAAAGAGCAAAACAAAATTATCCAGGTATTTAATTGATATATTTTTCATCATACACATAAATTTTGTGGGTCCATTGGTCAACCCAAATGGCATTATTAGAAACTCATAGTCATCGTACCTAGTACAAAAGAAGGCTTTGTGAATATCCTCATCACGAATCTGTACCTAATGGTACCTGGATCGCAGGTCGATCTTCAAAAATATCTTGTCCCCTCTTACTTGATCTAACAATACATCAATCCTAGGGATTGGGTATCAATTCTTGATGGTCATCTTGTTAAGCTGACTGTAATCAATGCACATCTGCATTTTTCCATCCTTATTTTTCATGAAGAGTATCGGTGCTCCCCAAGGGGCCACACTCTATTGGATATATCCTTTCTCAATCAACTCCTGCTACTGCAGTTTGAGTTCCACCAACTGACCCAAGTACTGTATCTATGGTTTGTAAAAATCACATTTACTAAACTTTCCGTAGAGCTGGTGTTCTCGTAACACTTGTATAAATATGAGGAGGTGTTCCTCATGCTCCTATTTACTCTTACAGTAAACTAGGACATCCTCTATAAAGAGAAAAACAAATTTGTCCAGGTATTTACTCCATATATTGTTCATCATATACATAAAGTTTGTGGGTGCATTGGTCAACCCAAATGGCATTATTACAAACTCATAGTGGTCATACCTAGTACAAAAGGAGGCTTTGTGAATATCCTCGTCATGAATTCATACCTGATGGTACCTGGATCATAGGTCAATCTTCAAAAATATCTTGTCCCTTCCTACTTGATCTAACAATTCATCAATCCTAGGGACTGGGTATCGGTTCTTGATGGTCATCTTGTTAAGCTGACGGTAATTGATGCACATATGCATCGTTCCATCCTTATTTTTCACAAAGAGTATCGATGCTCCCCAAGGGGCCACACTCTGTTGGATATATCCTTTCTCAATCAAATCTTGCAATTGTAGTTTGAGTTCCACCAACTCTAGTGCACTCATGCTGTAAGGGGCTTTTGATATCGAAACTGATCCTGGTGTTAATTCTATGGAAAAGTATAGGTTGTGTAGTATCCCTCTCGGATACCCTAGATATTTTGTGAATTCAAATGTTTATTGTGCTTTTCTTGTGAGGAGCTCAAGGCTAAGGCCCCAACATAAAACAAAATCTTGTATCAAATTTAAGTTAAATTACCTAAGTGGAAAAACTTAGGAGACATAAGACAGTGACACAACTTAACAAGGGGCCAAGTAAACCCATGAGGGCGAAAAGAGAATAATGAGGGAGTTTAAGTTTGATGACGTCGTATTTGTATCGTCCTAGCTATGGAATCCTATAGGGATTCCTATTCACGCCATAACTATCCCAATTAAAAATACTATAGCCTCGTTAATTAAATCTAATATAATTTATCCATGATATGAGAGGATAACTCAACAAAAGTGTCAAGGAGTTGTCTAGAAAGCTAAAAGAATCAAAGAGGGAAAAACAACTTTAAAAAGTTAATTATTAAACTATACGGGAAGAACATGTCATCATGTACATATCAATACACCTTGATTTAATATAGATGGCACATATTATAGCTTGATTATTGTATGGAGTGATTCATATTTAAATATGTGTGTGTGTGTGTAAATATATACATATATAAAAGGGTTAGTGAGACTCCCTACGTTGGTAAGCATGGTAGGTAAGTATATATATATATTATAACATTGTAGAGAATGAAATGTTAGTATATTATAAGAAATAAAGAGAGTTATACCTAACCCAACATGAAGATGAGGTCTAGGAAAATGAGGGGCTTATTCCTTCAGACGAAACATGAGTAATTTCAGAAAACTAGACTTAATTTTTTGTATTTCCCCTAGAAAGAAGGAAGCAAAAGAGAAAAACATCCTCCTCAAGGAGATTTTCCAGGCATGGTTTCCACGTAGCATGTCCTCTACCCTTTCAACACTGATTAAAGAGGGAATCTTGGGCTGCGGTGGTTAAATAAAGAAAAGGAGGCGTTACGAAGGGGGGCACTAAAGGGGATTTAAGGAAAACGCCTTCGGGTTAAAGAAGCAGGGATTCTCCTAAGGAGGAATGATGCTAGTAGGGGATTATGCTAAATGGAGGAATGGCTGCAAGGTATAACTCTACAATTTGGATTGTTACAGGAATTGCTCATAATCTGTTGGTGCACCCAGGTATAACTAGAATCGACATTAGAGTTGCACTTACTTGGTATGTGTGGAATAGAATTTGGGTCTTGGTTTGGAATTCGCCATGAAATTTACAACCGGATCCATATTGGGTGAGGTTCTATGTTGTGCAATTTCATTGTATTTGTATCTTTAGAACTAGATCTACTCACCTGGAAGAACCTTCCGTTGACTTGAAGTCACTGATATTTTTCCTTCTCATAGATCCCAATCCATGTGATCGTGGGAACCCTTCTTTTATTTATAGAGTCGTTGGGGTTGTAAATGAAAGGTTTTATCCACGTTGGTTGAAAGCACTAGGTATTTTATGTACAGAACCCAATCCATAATCTATTGGAAACTTTGTGATTTTCTTTTTGAGTTAAAGGAAAACGTACCCATGTTGTGAAAGCCACCAGATTCAAGTGAAGTCACCATACCTTGGATTTGAACAACAAATTAGCTTGTAAGGCTCTTTGTGACTTGTGAATTGGGATCACTCCATCCTTCCGGTGAGAACTAGATCCGTATAGCCTACCAGGTTTTGTTTGTGGCATTAGGACTTCTCCTGAGTTATTGTATATATGGATCCCATGATGGGTTTGTTTTGGAGTCAGCATCTAAAATGTTGTTCCAGCTACAGTTTCGTTTGGAAATAAGGTATCAATTTGGTTCCAAACCATCCAAAATGGGTCGTACTCCTAGGCATTTGTTTGAGTATGGATGCCAAGTTACTGGGGGTGCCTTTCCATGGCTTACCTGGTAACAACCTATGGATGCATTAAAACCGTTGACTTCATTTCATTGATAAAATGATTCGGGAATACCATGTTGCATTATGTTTTTTTCATCGCAGTTTTGGAAGAGCCTATGACTCTGTTTGACCACGATCTATTTTGCGTATTGATTCAGTATTACTAGGTTGATTTCTTTTTTTGGGTAAACCCCCCCTTCATGCGCCTGTCGAGATTATGGTTTATCGATCTGGTTTTTCTAGACACAATTTCTAGACCTAAACCATGATCATCATTCCAGATCTAAGCTATGAACATGACCTCCAGTATGGCGTTGAATATATATATATATATATATATCCATAGTTTAGGTGATTCGTGGTATGTGTTTATAGGTTCCTTCGATTTGTTTTTTTTTTTAATTTTCTGTTGGCTGTATGCGACTCCAGGTCTGGATCTATGTTAGAATTATCAATATAATAGGTCACGACCTCCGACGTTTCGCATTGGTTATGGAGGATTGAAACCTTGCAGTCTGCTTGAATGTAGAGCCAACATCTCTCCATGATTTTCCTTAACCTGATAGATTGGATTGTTGTTTACAATCTTCTTCTAGAGTCGACCTTAACTTTTACTTTATAGAACTTAATGCTGCACCAGATTATAGTTATGTATTGGGCATATGTTGAATCCTTGTATACACTATTATGAAAATTATAGAGTATGCATTTCCAACTATATGTATATATATATATATATATATATATATATATATAAATCCAAACTCTGTTTCCTTGAAGAGTCTTTTAACCAACCAGGTTATTTTAAACCGGAAGAGCTTCTTAGTATTCTTGATGGAGTCTTGTCATAGTTCTATATTAGTATTGAGTAGCTTAGAAACACTCTCAGTGAGAGAGTCTATGAGAAGCACAAAACTAAAGTATGGCAACATTGTTGTTGCAGATTGTAGCCCTTCTTTTAATAAATACTAATTGAGATGACTTTTGGTGGACGTAGCCCATCGATTGGGTGAACCACGTACACTGGTCTCGATCTTTATGTTTTGATGTTGTTTTATTTCATGTACTTTTATTGTATGCCATCTTATGTGATAATGTTGTTGTTGTATTCTATATTAAGTGATCTTGATCCTATGTAGTTTTGTCGTATGCCATATTATATGATCTTGATGTATTTTTATATTGTTGTACCTCGACATGTTTAACTTATGACTTGAGAACAAGGATGGTGTGAGTTGTCGAATATATTCATATGAGGGTTTCAAACCCAAAGGAAAATTTCTTATTTAATGTTTATAATATGTTATATAGTCATTGGGACAAAAATTTGTTGACTAATGTCCTTACCTAGCGGTTAACTACTAGCAAACATGGATCTCTGGAAGGATAGTAATACATCTGAAGTATGCTATTTTGAGTATAACAAGTTTTTTTGATGATCGATTTACATTATGGTTAGTTTCATCACTCAATATTATTAAGGGTACTTGCGTCGAATGCGTAAGAGATCTCTAAGAAGTATATATATGCACGACTTTATGTTGTTAAATAGGTATTATTCTATGTTACCAACTTGGGGATGTTATATGCACAATTTTATGTTACTAAATAGGTATTATTCTATGTTTCTAACTTAGGTATGTAACACACATGAATCAAAGTGTATAGATAAACAATGGATAGTCGTTAAATAGAGCATCCGATGGTAATACGATAATTTTGTACCAATGATGATATTACTTGGTGGTTAATATTAACGATTGGAACAGTAATTGTAAATCACTTAGAGGCCCATAAATTTAGTCAACTGTTTCAAGACAATATATGTTGAAATGTGCCTAAACTGGTGTGCTACAAAATAATAATAAATATTCCTCTATTGAGAGGAAACATAAGAAAATTAGAATGCAATGTATGCATGGTGTTTGATCATGGAGTCAATGATTATTATTAAGATTAGGGAGTGGTAGGAATATTACTGTTATAGTTACAAGGTAAAGTTTCAAAGAAACAATAAAATATTGTCCCATATTCGGAATGCAAATTATTCTACCATAGTTTATGATTTTTTTCATAAATTTGTGTGTTATGAGTGGTTAACAATAGTGTAGGGATATCATGAAAACAACACTGCAGTCTAGAGGAAATGTTTAAAAGGAGTAGCGAAGGTATAAGTCAGTATTTCTGTTATTGGGAAATTTTTTATTTGGGGATATTACATGTCGCGTTTCGATGGTAATCCTGAAATTTCCTCAAGAAATACCTCCTTGAAGTCTACAAGAACTGGAAATTCCACTATGTGTTGTTCTCTATCAGCTTCTATGTCCTGGATGTTCACTACAAATAGTTTCCATCCTTTCCTAACACACTTCTTTGCTTGTAAAGTGGATATCTACCTTACAGAAACTTTCCTAGGTATGCCTTGAATCTTCAGTTGATTCCCTTGGCTATCTGTAGACAAGATTTACTTGTGTAAGCAATCAAGCATGACATGGTGTTGTTACAACCAGTCCATACCAATAAGTACATCATACAATCCTAAGGGTAGGATGTTCAGGCTTACTATAGTAGGAAAACAATTCAAGTTTACCTCACAATCCTTAACTATTTACAAAACTTTCCATTTCGTACCTGTGTCTAATTGCATCGGCTAAGGTTTATCATGTTTAACTTTTCCTAGTTTACATACTATTGCAGCTGCAACATTTTCCCAAAATTCTAAAAATTTTAGGACCCTCCTCTACTTTGAATTAGTTAGATTTTCTGCCTTATCTTGATCTAATGAATTTTGGAACGTTTTCAAACGCTTGGGTAGCTCTATCAATCGATCTGATGTTTTCCTTAATGCTTTAATTAAATCCCATGCATAATCGAGTTTATCATTGCTTTTTAAATACCTTTGAATCCTTCTTAAATCGGAAGTTGGTTCATTTGAGTTTCCCCCCATTGCGAAGGTCTGTGCCTTGTATGTTTCCTCCGTTGCGGACGGTTTTTGGTTCTGCATCGATCATTTTCCTAGCTGTCATTGCGGACGGATCCTCATTCTAGCTTCTGCCATTACGGATCAGTCCGGGTTCTATTTTTTTAGTTTTCGTTGGTTGTGTGTTGGAGCTGTTTACCTTCGTTCTCTCTGCCGTTGCAGATGGTGTCTTGTTGTGAATGCCCGTCGTTGCAGAAGAGTCTAAGATGTAATTCCCTGATACTAAAAGCCATCAGCCGATCCTATAAGCTTCCGACGTCCGATTATTATTTTCACGCGCCTGTTCGCCATTGCGGACGGGTTGGTGTTGTGGCTTTCCGCCCTTGTGGAAGGTTGTGAGTTCTTACCCTCTGATCCGGATTTTTTTCTCGTCAATCTATTAAGTCGTCACACGTGCGGCCCAGTTTTATATATTCGGGGGCAGCGTTTTATTTTTCTATTATTGTTTTTGCCGTCCAGCGCTGTCACCGTTTGAGCTGTCGTGTTCTCGAAGGACCCTGCTGTCGGTACGCTTGCATCCAGGTGGAAACCGTGGAAGCTTGGACGTTGTCAACTCGCTCATCCTCCTGTTGATTGCATTGTGTTTTCCAGGAAGGCTCCTTGTCATTTCCTCCTTTTCCATTTATACTATTAGTGGTTTTCTACGGTGGTAGGGTATTCCCCGGCCGTTTCTTCCTCATACCGCTAGGTTTGAGCCTTGTTCTCATCTTATCTTTGCCACGGGAAGGTAGTATAACCATCGAAACCGCTAGGTTTTTCCATCATTATTGCTTACCAGCCCCACGCAGAGAGGAAGAAGAGGGGGTTCAGTGCGGACGACCATCCGCACCGAAACCCCTATGTGAGGATGTTGAGTAGGGGCAGGTTGAAGGCCATATCTCCCTAGTAGACTTAAGCAGTTTGGTGCTTCCCAATATTCTAACTGACGCTGTCCCGAGCACCCTGTTCATGCCCAGTTTCAAGCCACGTCTGGGGAAAAGGGTTTATTGTGGCAGCCTGTAGTTGACTATTTTATGCTCAGGTAGTTTCTTTCTTGGCAGCCGTTTTGACCTATACTTTTCCACGTGCTATTTTTCCAAAACCCCAACCTGTGAGAGGGTGTATCGCAACGCTCTTTCTGCGTGGTTTTTCCCCTATCCATCTCACACATTGATTTGCTAATGACACCCGCAGAGAATGGAATGTGGGGTCGAGTTAATGTAATTAATTTTTGCCTCGCCATATGGTTAAATTGTTGGTATTGGAAGCATGGGTGACTTGCGTAGTCATACTCCATATAGTTACCTTCAACCATATCTTTCGTTGCTATGCCTAGACTAAACCCCTGAGCTCTGTGCATTGCATTTTAAATGGTCTAAGGGTCAAAGTTTTTTGTTGTGCATGTATACAGTTGCTTCACTAGATACTACCATATAGGAAAATAGCACATAATGTAGTAATTTAGTTTTAATGCTTGCCCGAATACAGCTGATAAATTGCTCAGTATCATGTAGCAGCAGTAGATTTCCCACTTTATTGCATAGGATTGAGTTTGCTTCATACTAGGTATAGATAAGGTCACGGACTACTGTACACCAGTTTCAGTAGTTCTGATAGTCAGGGCATTTTCAGGTTATACATCCATGCATTTGTTCCTCTACTTGCTACCACATTAAACACCTGAAAATGACACATTGCATATAGATGTAATTTTATTGCAGTCTAGAAGATGGTTGATGTGATGTTTTAATATCATACAGAAATGTTTTGCATCATGCTGAGATATAGACAAAAGCACCAAATAGTGTGCATTTGGTCAGTCAAGTTATGCAAACTTATATCTTAGTTTCATCGACTAGTTGCTGCCATGATATAGCTAGAAAGAATAAAATGCTGCACACTGTCATGTAAATATATGGACCTTGAATGTCTCATTATTACAATGTTATATGTGGCAGGAAGAAGTAAATCCCACCATGTCCAAAAGATAGAAGAAGAAGGCCCCAGTGGTGGAAGAAGTGCCAGAGGTGGAAGTTGAAACAAAGACAAAATACATATATGAAGACACCCAATGTGTTTCTGGTGTGGAGCTCAAGTACAAATGGGGTGACATATACGGATTGATTTCCCGCAGGGAGATTCCCGACATGGGCCTCGAAGAAGAATCTATCTATGCCAACATAGAAAAGTCTTCTATCATGAAAGTTGCCACCAGACCAGAGCTACTCCCATGCTCTGAGGTAATTGGATGGATTTTTCCCCATGTAAATACAACCACAATTATCATAGGAAACACTGAAGGATAGGGTTATGCTGCATTTAGCCCTAGATATGTGCCGTTGGCCTATCATCTACCAGAGGCCTAGGTTTTCTTATCTGACGAGTGGCTGGACAACATTAGAATGGACCTAGTGGAAACTCTTAAGAAAATGCTCTTGTAAGGGAAGCTCTACCGATATAGACAGACCGATGAGTACGATACAGCGAGCTTGAGGCCTCCATACAGGTTTATAGCTCTGATGCTCAATAGGATCTTTGGAAGAGCTCATGGCAGACTCTTCAAGCTTGAATGGATACCTATTATCTTTCATGTGGCCACCCAAGGAACAGTTTTCAATTGGGCCAGCCTTGTATCGAGCAGTCTTTCCTCTTGCTTGGCCACGGCCTTGGGAGGAGAAGCTCAGAAAAAATCCAAATTTTACATGAGTTCAATATTGATAGATTGCATACTGTGTAAACAGCCCCTCCCCGGTCTCAAGTGCATTTGGGATAGGGAAAGAATGCCTGTGTATGCTGTATATAGACCGTTGTGGGCTCATTAGTACCATAGCCATTACACAGAGGTCTGCGAGCACTTCATTATGCCACTCTATGCGCTCATTTTCCAGAAGGAATGTGACTGTATGTCAGAAGGTGCCATGCAGGTAATAGGAGAATATGCTGATTATTTCCTCACTAAAAATGGCATGTACATACGAATGTATGGAGGATCAAAGACTCCTTTACTGCTGCCCAAATATGCAACGGATTATATAGTTTATAAAGAGGCATTCAGGAAGGTATTCATTGACGGAATAGGTAGTTTCTTGTTCCAACACAAGAAAACTACATACCCTCCTTTACCATTTAGGCTAGGTAGCTAGAAATTCATAAGGGTGAAACAAGCTGCCGAATTCATAGAGGAACTAGGGAAGTTCCATTTTGGTGAGATGCCTTTCCGAAGGAATGATACTCACAGTGGAGTGATGGAGCACTGTAAAGAGCATAAGGTGTTTTTCAAATATAGCCATCATTTCGATAAGGAAGAATCTGTCTTCTGGAATGCTCCAAACATGACGGTATTAAACAAAATATTTAAGAAGAAAATCACCACCATAGGTGGGAAAGGTGAGGAGTAGAGAAAGGCTGAAGAAGTAATTAAAAGGAGGAATGAAGAAGCTCAGAGGTTGGAAAAGGAAGCTGCAGAATGGCTGCAGAAGGGAGAAGAAGAGAAAAGTAAAGCTACTCAAGAAGTAGCTGAGAAAGTTGCCCAAGAAGCAGCTGAGATAGCAAAAGAGGTAGCCAAAGAAGTAGAGGAAGCAACTAGACAAGTAGCTGAAGAGGCAAAGAGAAAGCTTGAGGAGGAGCTCCAAAGGCAGGAGGCTGAAAGAATAGAGTTGAAACAGCAGTTAGTCTCTGAAACAACAAAAAGGCAGACCCAGGAGGAGGAAAACTCTGAGGTACAGATCTCTCAAGTACCCGCTGCTAGCATCCCTGTGGCCCCTACGCTCTAGCTAGTGCCTTTCATCCAGAAAAAGGGTGAAGAAGTCCCCGAATTCAATACTGTCTATTATGATAGGGCCATGAAAAGAATAATGAAAAGAACGGAAAGGAAGGTAGAGGCACAGGATATGCCTAGAAAATTGATAACAGATATTGTTGTTATGCTAGGAACAGACCTAGATCCAAGGCTTACCATAGGAGCTGGGACTGCAATACTACATGATTCAGAGGATAACATAGACAAGGTGATGACTAAACTAGAGTCATACCAAAAATATTCTGCCTAGCTGAAGGATACCCTGAAGAGAGAGAGAGAGGAAGGAAATAGGCTAAAGTGGAAATTTGAACACTTACAGAGAGAGATGAAGACTACTGAAGCTGAATTGCAGGCCCTGCATGAAGAGAGACAGGATCAGGAGACTACACAAGAACACCTTGAGCAAGTACAAGCAGTAGATCAAGAGTTGAAGAAGGAGAAGGAGCAGTTGCTGCGAAAGGTGGAGGACCTAGAAGAACAGATGAAGATCCTTGAGCAGGCCAATGATTTGCAGTCCCAGGAATTGACAAAACAACATCAAGAGCATCTTGCCTCTCTGACCACTGATCTGGAGGCAGCAAAAGAATAGCAAGTAGAACTGCAGCCTTTCAAGGAACATATCCTGGCTCAGAAGGCTAAAATACTACAGCTGCAGATAGATCTGGAAGACAAGAGACGCAAGGTCCTTCAGGTTGATAACCGGTTAGGGGAAATCATGGAGACCTCCTCCTACTTCGTAGATAGATCCCAGGAAGTTCTTGAAGTTTTGAATGCCAGAATGGCAAGGCTAGAGAACAATGCAGAGACTCCAGCAGAACTACAAGCCAAAGACCATCAAGCCCTTAAAAGAGATCATGACCTAGTAGAGTTCGCTGTCAGCACTATGGAAGACTTCAAGAAGACCGTCAAAAGGGCGCAGGGAGCATGCTCATAATACTTCAAGAGGATCCTTAATACATTCAACCGGTGCCAAACGGACGCTGAACACAAGCTTGATGAGTTCCCAGACCATGAAACATTCATAGAGATATTGTAGAGTAGGTGTGAGGATGCAGCAGCCAGAACACAACAGATCAAGGCCATTGATGACCTGGTTTTGAGGAATGAAGTGGGCCACCCAACCGTTAGTGTGAAATTCTTGGAAGACCAGCTTCGTTTGAGCCCAGCAAGGGTCGAGGCTATCAAGAATCAAGTCGAGAAATTTGAGATAAGCATTCAGTTTGTGGAGCCTAGCACTTTTGAAAGCATCGCAAGTGAAGCTGCAGCGTGGAGGAAGTTTCTAGGAAGCCAAGCGGGGCCCTCTTCTTAAGGGGACGAGTCACCTTTGTATTTTGTAATATTTTGTAAAGGCGTTTGGAAAAAATAAGCTTTGGGAAAATGAAAGGTTGGGAAGCGCAAAGGCTACTTTGGGCAGCCCAACCATTTGACTCTTTTGTATAAATATAATAGATAAAGAAGAAAGAGGGGCTTTTTCCCTAGTAAGACTGGAGGACATATTGTAAGAAGAACTATTTCCTTTTGCAATAAAAAATTACAGTTTGCTTGTTGGAGAAAGAGATGTGAAATTTTCTAATGTTATGCAATGGATGGCGGAAAGATGAACTACTTTATTTTTCAGCTTGTGTCCATAAATCGTGAGACCGTTCTAACTTTATGACCTATGTCTTGTTGAATGATTTTCGATTCATTTTCTTGGAAAGCTCACCACGAGTAATGTACGCTGCTTACATAACAATTAGCTATCTGATTGTTAGAATATTTTTCTCATTAATGTGTTGTAAATATGAATGTTAGCTAACTATAAATTCTGTTTATGATACATTTATAATACACATTACTCACCAATAATCATTTTATATGGCTCCCCGAGGGATAGGTGCATATATAGGTAGTTATACAAGTAGTTGGCTTCATGGCTGCATATGTGATTTAGATGTTTGAGAGCCTAAGACGAGAGGTAAGAACCTACGCAGCACATTGTGTAGTTCCCTACATCTTTATCACTCCTGCATTGTTAGTTAGGCATTTGCATTGCATACATTAAGTCAAAATTACAAAAACTCGGTGGACCGGGCCGCAACCGGTAAAACCCTTAGTTTTTTTACCTTGAATTACGGTAGCTGGACCGCAAACCAGACGGATTCCCTACACCAAACATTCAACGGGCTAGTTGGGAACGTTGATTGGGGAGAATCCTTTACTATTGTCGCCTGTGATTTTTCAGGCATCAACAATTCTGGCGCTAGAAGGAGGGCCTCCAGTAGATGGCTGGCCGTGGAACTTGATTTCCCGAGATTACCCTACCAGCAGATGTTTGAAACTCTCAACGTAACCCAAGTATTTCCAGATTCTGGTGCTATCCTTGGAGGACGGTTTTTCCCAGCATCTTATTCGTTTACTTCTGTGCATGGCTGGTAATCAACCCAATCCTCTGCCGGAATGGAGAGCTAGGTCCCCGCTAAACCTAACACCTCCTTTGCATAATCTACCTCAAACCTTTGACAAGCTCTTACCCAAGTTTGACCTTGAGGAAGGGATTGTTGTAGACGATCACCTTCAAAGCTTCTACCTAGCATTAGAAGGGCTAAGCGCTGGGGAGTATGAAGACGTAGTTTGCAGACTGTTCCCACAGACTCTGAAAGGAGCAGCAGCATCTTGGTATTTCAGTTTGCCTGCAAACTCAATTCCTGATTGGGACACTTTTGAAAGAGTTTTCAGAAGTAAATACACAGCCCAAAAAATGCATGCCTCATTGATGAAAGGTCTTGGTTGGTTAAGAAAAGAGAAAAATGAAAAGGTACATAGTTTCACTCAGAGATTTTCACTGTACTTAAAAAACTTTTCTGTAGTCGACAGACCTTCAGACAAGGTTTTAATTGAGTATTACATCTCAGCCCTGGGGCCTGAGCTGGCCATGTTTGCCAAGATGCAAGTCAAGCCTACACTGGTAGAGACTTATGAAGAGGCTGAAAGGGTAGAGGCTGAGAGTGAGAGTGTAGAAGATTATCCTGATCCACTTGAAGACAAGATTACTACAAGAAGAATCTCATTGTTGTCTAAACCTAGAGAAGATCAATCACATGATTACCAAGGAATGATGAAAATGCTTCAGAAACTGTCCAACCGAATAATAAACCTGGAAAAGGAAAGGGACATTCAGAAAACCTATAAGCCTCACTATCCGAAAAAAGAGGATAACAACCAATGGCAGGTCCCTCCTCCCAATTCGGAATCAATAAACATAACAGAAGTAGGAGGGGATAATTTCTGTACTTTTCACCAACAACCCCATTCTGAGAAGAAGTGTCCTCAATGGTTACATTCAATGACATTGGTGATGAATAAGTTGTTGGACCCTAAATTGGCTAAGGACAGCGGCAAGGAGGAAAAGGAGAAACAGATCATAAGAAAACCAGAGGATGGTACTATGTTCTCATGGAATGGTATTTCACTGTTCGACACTGAAGATGATAGTCCTAAATCCGGATGCACATCTACAACTACGAAGGACATGGGTGTCATAGGCCAAGACAATGCAATGATTTCTAAAATTAACAAGTTGCAGGAGAATGTTAAGAGATTGGACGAGGGAAAAACGCATAAGAACAATACCCTCAATCAGAGGACAGAGCCAATCACTAAGACTGTCAAACCTGTAGAAGAACAGACAGGTGTTAGTGGGGAAAACTATGATGAAATTCAAGAGTGGACAATGGATATACCTACTCAATACCAACTAGGAGAAGAAGACCAAGAACCAGGTTGGAAAGAAAACCTTGACACCCCGCCCTTTCTGTTGAATATAGAAATGTTGAATTATAATGTCCATAATTGCTTGGTAGACTCTAGAGCAGCAGTAAATGTGATGCCCCTTGAGATTTGTAAAAATATTAACGGACTGCTAGAGTCCACACCTCGTGAAGTAACGCAGTTAGATCGCACAGGTGTAAAAGTAGTGGGAGAAATGAAGAATGTCCTCATTCGTTTGGCTGCTAATAACAAGATATGTCAATTTATTGACATTATGGTGGATGACATACCAAGGGGATATGGGCTCATTCTCAACCGTGATTGGGCTGCCAGGTTGAAAGGTTATTTTGCTTCAGATTGGTCTCATCTGTTGTTGCCTCTCAAAGGTACCCCAAATCCAGTAAAAATTCTGAGAGAACCATACATGAAGTATACTGTCACTAAGTTAGAAGAAGGCAATGAGTCTGCTGATTCTATCCTAGGAAACTATCTGACTGAACTTAATCTAAGACATCATTCCTCAAAAATGGCCAGTTCTATGATTGACAGTCAGCTTGAGCTCCTTCAAATTCCTCAGGCTGTGAAAGACGATTATAGAATTGTGAACATGTGTTTAGTTTCAAAAACAGCGCAGCTAGACCATGGTTAGGTATCCCGTGTCTTTTTTCCAGCCCACCCGTTGACTCTCTAGATTTAAAAAAAAACAAAAATAAAAATGTTTCAGGAGTGGGCAAATTTTCTCTTTCTTTGTTTTTGTACATAAACAAATTGTTTGTTTTCTTTGATGCTTGAGACTGCTTTATTTTGCTAATTGATTTAATCTAGTTTCCTTTGGTTTATTGTTTTGCTAGTTTTTCTTTGGTTTTCAATAAAGAGGCAAACTTTTGGTTGCAATGGAAACGTCAGGGTTCTTTATTAACTGAAGTCTTGAGCAAAAGACTGTGATTTAAAAAATAGAATGTCTTCTAGTAGCAGTTTTCCTAACTGGCAATGCGTTCATTGAAGTCCTACTTAATCCCTGTAAATAACTCAGAAGTAAGAGAGGTCTCGAATACTATTTCGAGGCTCCATCCATTTCACATCTTAAATACCCAAGGGGGTGACAGCAAAAGACTCACGGAAAGGAAACAGAGTAAAATAGTATATCATATTTAAATGATCCCATGTCATATATACTCAGAAAAGCAATAAGCTATCAAGAGTCAAAACTCCTTAAAGAAAGCATTACATATCAAAGAAAAATAACAAAGCATGAAGTACTGAATGGCCACAAGATCCTCTCCTTCCGTGAACTGAAATATGAATCACATTGTTCACACAAAAGGGCACTATGGGATAGAGGATCCTAAATTAAAATTTAGTAAGAAAAGGCCTGCAGGAGGACTCATATCAAAAGAAATAAAATTCAAATAGCACAAAAGTACAAATTGGCGTGGGAATGAGGAACAAACGGATAATACTGTTTACACTCTGTTACAATCCTGTGGCGTCTGAGTTGGAAACTCCCTAAGGACAGGCAAAATAAACCTCACCTATTTGGCCTCAAAAGAGTTATTCAGACTGACAATATCTCTGTGTTACCTTTTCCCCAAATAATAGACTACTCTTCAATGATTAAAATGCTTAAATTGGCCAACCCGAGGATAAGGACATCTAGAAGATTTCAACTTTTATTCAGACGGTCTTGCACTGGAAAAGAGTTAATTCAGAAATCTGGAGTTCACCAGGTAGTCGCCAATTGTTGCAGCTACAACATTTTCCCAAAATTCTAAAATTTTTAGGACCCTCCTCTACTTTGAATTAGTTGGATTTTCTTCCTTATCTTGATCTAATGACTTTTGTAACGTTTTCAAATGCTTGGGTAGCTCTATCAATCGATCTGATGTTTTCCTTAACGCTTTAATTAAATCCCATGCATAATTGAGTTTATCTTTGCTTTTTAAATACCTTTGAAGCCTTCTTAAATCAGAAGTTGGTTCATTTGAGTTTCCCACCGTTGCGGAGGTCTGTGCCTTGTATGTTTCCGTTGTTGCGGACGGTTTTTGGTTCTGCATCAATCATTTTCCTAGCCTCCATTGCGGACAGATCCTCGTTCTGGCTTCCACCGTTACGGATCAGTCCGGTTTCTATTTTTTTGGTTTTTGTTGGCCGTGTGTCGTAGCCGTTTACCTTCGTTCTCTCCGCCATTGCGGATGGTGTCTTGTTGTGAATGTCTGCCATTGCGAAGGAGTCTAAGCTGTCATTTCCTGATACTAAAGGCCATCTAATGTCCGATCATTGGTTTTTATTCGCCTTACCTGTTCGCCGTTGCGGAGGAAGTTTTCGTTCATTAGCCGATCCTATAAGCTTCCGACGTCCGATTATTATTTTCACGCGCCTGTTCGCTGTTACGGACGGGTTGGTGCTGTGGCTTTTCACTGTTGCGAAAGGTTGTGAGTTCTCACCCTTCGATTCAGATTTTTTTCTCGTCGATCTATTAACTCGTCACACGTGCGGCCCATTTTTATATATTAGGGGGCAGCGTTTTATTTTTCTATTATTGTTTTTGCTGCCCAGCGCTGTCGTCGTTTGAGCTATCGTCTTCTCGAAGGACCCTACTGTCGGTACGCTTGCATCCAAGTGGAAACCGTGGAAGCTTGAACGTTGTCAAACCGCTCATCCTCCCATTGATTGCATTATGTTTGCCAGGTAGGCTCCTTGTCATTTCCTCCTTTTCCATTTATACTATTAGTGGTTTTCTACGGTGGTAGGGTATTCCCCGACCATTTATTCCTCATACTGCTAGGTTTGAGCCTTGGTCTCATCTTATCTTTACCACATGAGGGTAGTATAACCATCAAAACCACCAGGTTTTTCCATCATTATTGCTTACTAGCCCCACGCAGAGAGGAAGAAGAGGGGTTTCGGTGCGGACGACCGTCCACACCGAAACCCCTGTGCGAGGATGTTGAGTAGGGGGAAGTTGAAGGCCATATCTCCCTAGTAGACTTAAGTAGGTTGGTGCTTCCCAGTATTCTAACCGACACTTTCTTGAGCACCCTGTTCATGCCCAGTTTCAAGCCGCGTCTGGGGAAAAGGGTTTATTGTGGCAGCCTATAGTTGACCATTTTATGCTCAGGCAGTTTCTTTCTTGGCAGCCGTTTTGACCTATGCTTTTCTGCGTGTTGTTTTTCCAAAACCCCAACCTGTGAGAGGGTGTATCGCGGCACTCTTTCTGCATGGTTTTGCCCCTATCCGTCTTGCGCATTGATTTGCTAATGACACCCGCAGGGAATGGAATGTGGGGTCAAATTAATGTAATTAATTTTTTCCTCGCCATATGGTTAAATTGTTGGTATTGGAAGCATGGGTGACTTGCACAGTCATACTGCATATAGTTACTTTCAATCATCTCTTTCGTTGCTATGCCTAGACTAAACCCCTGAACTCTGTGCATTGCATTTTAAATGGTCTAGGGGTCAAAGTTTTTTGTTGTGCATGTATACAGTTGCTTCACTAAATACTACCGTATAGGAAAATAACACATAATGTAGTAATTTAGTTTTAATGCTAGCCCAAATACAGCTGATAATTTGCTTAGTATCATGTAGCAGCAGTAGATTGCCCACTTTATTGCACAGGATTGAGTTTGGTTCATACTAGGTATAGATAGGGTCACAGAATACTGTACACCAGTTTCAACAGTTCTGATAGTCAAGGAATTTTCGGGTTATACATGCATGCATTTGTTCCTCTGCTTGCTACCACATTAAACACCTAAAAATGACACATTGCATATAGATGTAATTTTATTGCAGTCTAGAAGATGGTTGATGTGATGTTTTAATATCATACAGAAATGTTTTGCATCATGCCGAGATATAGACAAAAGCACCAAATAGTGTGCTTTTGGTCAGTCAAGTTATGCAAACTTATATCTTAGTTTCATCGACTAGTTGCTGCCATGATATACCTAGAAAGAATAAAATGCTGCACACTGTCATGTAAATATATGCACCTGAATGTCTCATTATTACAATGTTATATGTGGTAGGAAGAAGTCGAGCCCACCATGTCCAAAAGACAGAAGAAGAAGGCCCCAGTGGTGGAAGAAGTGCAAGAGGTGAAAGTTGAAACAAAGACGAAATACATATATGAAGACACCCAATGTGTTTCTAGTGTGGATCCCGAGTACAAATGGGGTGACATATACAGATTGATTTCCCTCAGGGAGGTTCCCGACACGGGCCTCGAAGAAGAATCTATCTATGCCAACATAGAAAAGTCTTCTATCATGAAAGTTGCCACCAGACCAGAGCTGTTCCCATGCTCTGAGGTAATTGGCTAGATTTTTCCCCATGTAAATACAACCACAATGATCATAGGAAACCTTGAAGGACAGGGCTATGCTGCATTTAGCCCTAGATATGTGGCATTGGCCTATCATCTACCAGAGGCCCAGGTTTTCTTATCTGACGAGTGGCTGGACAGTATTAGAATGGACCTAGTGGAAACTCTTGAGAAAATGTTCTTGGAAGGGAAGCTCTACCGATATAGACAGACCAGTGAGTACGATACAGCAAGCTTGAGGCCTCCCTACAGGTTTATAGCTCTGATGCTCAATAGGATCTTTGGAAGAGCTCATGGCAGACTCTTCAAGCTTGAATGGATACCTATTATCTTTCATGTGGCCACCCAAGGAACAATTTTCAATTGGGCCAGCCTTGTATCGAGCAGTCTTTCCTCTTTCTTGGCCATGGCCTTGGGAGGAGAAGCTCAGAAAAAATCTGAATTTTACATGAGTTCAATAATGATAGATTGCATACTGTGTAACCAGCCCTTCCCCGGTCTCAAGTGCATTTGGGATAGGGAAAGAATGCCTGTGTATGCTGCATATAGACCGTTGTGGGCTCATTAGTACCATAGCCATTACACAAAGGTCTGCGAGCACTTCATTATGCCAATCTACGCGCTCTTTTTCTGGAAGGAATGTGACTGTATGTCAGAAGGTGCCATGCAGGTAATAGGAGAATATGCTGATTATTTCCTCACTGAAAATGGCATGTACATCCGAATGTATGGAGGATCAAAGACTCCTTTACTTCTGCCCAAATATGCAATGAATTATATAGTCCATAAAGAGGCAGTTAGGCAGGTATTCATTGACGGAATAGGTAGTTTCTTGTTCCAACACAAGAAAACTGCATACCCTCCTTTACCATTCAGGCTAGGTAGCTACAAATTCACCAGGGTGAAACAAGCTTCTGAATTCATAGAGGAACTAGGGAAGTTCCATTTTGGTGAGATGCCTTTCTGAAGGAATGATACTCACGGTAGAGTGATGGAGCACTGTAAAGAGCATAAGGTGTTTTTCAAATATACCCATCATTTCGATAAGGAAGAATCTGTATTCCGGAATGCTCCAAACATGACGGCATTAAACAGAAGATTTAAGAAGAAAATCACCACCATAGGTGGGAAAGGTGAGGAGTAGAGAAAGGCTGAAGAAGGAATTAAAAGGAGGAATAAAGAAGCTCAGAGGTTGGAAAAGAAAGCTATAGAATGGCTGTAGAAGGGAGAAGAAGAGAAAAGTAAAGTTGCTCAAGAAGCAGCTGAGAAAGCTTCCCAAGAATCAGCTGAGATAGCAAAAGAGGCAGCCAAAGAAGCAGAGGAAGCAGTTGAAGAGGCAAAGAGAAAGCTTGAGGAGGAGCTCCAAAGGTAGGAGGCTGAAAGAATAGAGTTGACACAGCATTCAGTCTCTGAAATAGTAGAAGGGCAGACCCAGGAGGAGGAAAACCCCGAGGTACATATCTCTCAAGTACCCGCTGCTAGCATCCCTGTGGCCCCTTCGCTCCATCTAGTGCCTTTCATCCAGAAAAAGGGTGAAGAAGTCCACGAATTCAATACTGTCTATTATGATAGGGCCACCAAAAAAATAATGAAAAGAATGGAAAGGAAGGTAGAGGCACAGGATATGCCTGGAAAAATGATAACAGATACTGCTGTTATGCTAGGAACGGACCTAGATCCAAGGCTTACCATAAGGACTGGGACTGCAATACTACATGCTTCAGAGGATAACATAGACAAGGTGATGACTGAACTGGAGTCATACAAAAAATATTCTTCCCAGCTGAAGGATATCCTGAAGAGAGAGAGAGAGGAAGGAAATAGGCTAAAGCTGAAATTTGAACACTTACAGAGAGAGATGAAGACTATTGAAGCTGAATTGCAAGCCCTGCATGAAGAGAGATAGGCTCAGGAGACTACACAAGAACACCTTGAGCATGTACAAGAAGAAGATCAAGAGTTGAAGAAGGAGAAGGAGCAGTTGCTGCGAAAGGTGGAGAAACTAGAAGAACAGATGAAGATCCTTGAGCAGGACAATGATTTGCATTCCCAGGAACTGACAAAGAAACATCAAGAGCATCTTTCCTCTCTGACTGCTGATATGGAGGCAGCAAAAGAATAGCAAGTAGACCTACAGCCTTTCAAGGAACATATCCTGGCTCAGAAGGCTAAAATACTACAGCTGCAGACAGATCTGGAAGACGAGAGATGCAAGGTCCTTCAGGTTGATAACCGGTTAAGGGAAATCATGGAGACCTCCTCCTATGTCGTAGATAGATCCCAGGAAGTTCTTGAAGTTTTGAATGCCAGAATGGCAAGGCTAGAGAACAATGTAGAGACTCCAGCAGAACTACCAGCCAAAGACCATCATGCCCTTAAAAGAGATCATGACCTAGTAGAGTTCGCTGTCAGCACTACGAAATACTTCAAGAAGACCGTCAAAAGGGCGCAGGGAGCATGCTCATAATACTTCAAGAGGCTCCTTAATACATCCAACCGGTGCCAAACAGATGCTGAACATAAGCTTGATGAGTTCCCAGACCATGAAACATTCATAGAGATATTGCAGAGCAGGTATCAGGATGCAGAGGCCAGAACACAACAGATCAAGGCCATTGATGACCTGGTTTTGAGGAATGAAGTGGGCCACCCAGCCGTTAGTGTGAAATTCTTGGAAGACCAGCTTCGTTTGAGCCCAGCAAGGGTCGAGGCTATCAAGAATCAAGCTGAGAAATTTTAGATAAGCATTCAGTTTGTGGAGCCTAGCACTTTTGAAAGCATCGCAAGTGAAGCTGCAGCGTGGAGGAAGTTTCTAGAAAGCCAAGCGGGGCCCTCTTCTTAAGGAGATGAACTATTTCCTTTTGCAATAAAAATTTACAGTTTGCTTGTTGGAGAAAGAGATACGAAATTTCCTAATGTTATGCAATGGATGGCGGAAAGATGAACTACTTTATTTTTCACCATGTGTCCATAAATCGTGAGACCATTCTAACTTTATGACCTATGTCTTGTTGAATGATTTCTGATTCATTTTCTTGGAAAGCTCATCACGAGTAATGTACGCTGCTTACATAACAATTAGCTATCTGATTGTTAGAATATTTTTCTCATTAATGTGTTGTAAATATGAAGGTCAGCTAACTATAAATTCCGTTTATGATACATTTATCATACACATTACTCACCAATAATCATTTTATATGGCTCCCCAGGGGATAGGTGCATATATAGGTAGTTAGACAAGTAGTTGGCGTCATGGCTGCATATGTGATTTAGATGTTTGAGAGCCTAAGACGAGAGGTAAGAACCTGCGCAGCACATTGTGTAGTTCCCTGCATCTTTATCACTCCTGCATTGTTAGTTAGGCATTTGCATTGCATACATTAAGTCAAAATTACAAAAACTCAGTGGACCGGGCCGCAACCTGTAAAACCGTTAGTTTTGTTACCTTGACTTATGGTAGCCGGACCGCAAACCGGACGGATTGCCTACACCAAACAGTCAACGGGCTAGTTGGGAACGTTGATTGGGGAGAATCCTTTACTGTTGTCGCCTGTGATTTTAGGTGATACATACATCAACACATACATCAACAATTTTAGGTGATACATAGCTCTGGAAAGCACCAGGTTCAATCAGCATTGAAATAGAAGTGTGTAATATCTTACCTTCTATGTCAACCATGGTAGCCTGATGGTTTTCCTGTCGGCCATCCAAGGCTGCATAAATCCACAGTGTTCCATCTATGCCCTCTACCTTTATTTGTTCTTGTAAGTTGTGCAAGACTCCATTAGTCGTGTTCTTATAGTCTCAGTCATAATGAGGCCCTTGGCATTTATAGCATTTAATTTTCAGTGGGGAAACATTGGTTCCCCCATTTGCTACTGGCTTGTTATCATTTAGAGCTGGTACATATGGAGTTGTACCTATTTTTTTGAAGTTCTTGTTGGATGGAAAACTGTTGTTTTGTTTTCTATACAGTGGTGGGTTAAAACCCTGTTTGCGGTTGTCTTAGAAGGTCCTAGACCTTTCTCTGATTCTATTAATGTTATCTTTTATCAACTGTCCATGCTCATAGAAAAGCTTAGCTTTGCATAAGGTGGTGTCAAAATGTTTAGGCATGTCAAATTCAATCCTTTCCTGAAATTTGGGAGGAGGACATCCTAAAAAATGCTGTATTTTTACTTTCTCATCCTTGATGTATGGTACATAATGCAATAGATCCAAAAATCTCTTAATAAAAGAATCCATAGTCATGGATACCATACGTAAATCATGAAACTCTTTCACTTTTATGTCGAAAAACCTTTCCAACATGTATTTCTCTTGAAACATCTTGTGAGACATTCTCCACTATATTTCTCTTAACTCATCTTTCTTGGTATGCTTCAATTCTCTCCACCATCTAGCTGCTTTCCCATTTAAGTTATAGATAGATAGACATGATTTCATTTTGCTAGAGTAGTTATGAACTTGAAAATATTTTCTCATACGTAAAATTTGTTCCTCGGATTTCTCCAATGTGTTCATCTCTCCTTCATAGGTTGGCGTTTTTATTTTTTGGAACTTTCCTTGGAAATTATCATCATGTCTCATTTTCTTTCTTCATGGAAAAAGAGAATCGATACTAGAAAGACTATGATAATCTCCTTCTATAGGTTCAAGGGTATGTTCTTATTTTCCTTCTTGTCTCAGGTTGGTGGCCTGTTTATGATAAAATTATTTCTTGAACCTCTTTGTGAAATGAGTGGGTTCTTCCTATGGGATTCCTCTCATCATGTTTTGCAGCAATGCTTCATTAATTTCTTGTTGTTCCTTTCATTCATTCAAATTATCATTTATGAAACTCCACAAGTATCCTTGTAGACTTTGTATGATTTTCATTATATCAAAATTTAGTTCCACTACCAGTTTTGGTTTTTGGGTGGGGGTATTCAACTTTCCTTGTCAATTGTTGTCATCTTCATTGTTCATGATCTAAACTGTTCTTTTAAAAGCTTGCAATTACAAATTTTTAATAATAGGAAAAATTTTAGTTACTTATCAAAATTTAAAAACATACTTTATTTTCCTTGCAACAAATGTTTGGTACACCCATTTGTTCTGTTAGCATTGAAACTCGGCTCTGATACCACTTGTAATGTCCCCAAAAGTTGAATTTTTTTCTTTTATTAGGATAGTCAATTACTTCTTGAACTTGACATTATCTTAACTTATGCAGAATGTGTCATACTTAGTTTCACTGCACTGTATTGTTGTAAGTTGTTCTTACTTTCTTCTCTATGTTTTCTCAATGTGGTTGTTAGTGTAATGCTATTTTGTAGTTATGTTGCTTAAAATCTAAGTTCGATGGTTATGTATTTATATGTATGTATGTTATTCAATTGCTTATGCATTGCTTATAAAGTTTGATTACTATTTTATGATTAATTATAAATTAACTTGTAATGTCAAGGGGTGGAGTGGTGGAACTTGTTTCCCTTATAAACACACTTGGAAGGTAACTGGTTTTACCTGCCGATATAAGGATTACTTAGTTCTTATTGAACTAATACATTTATTTCCTTGTCACGTGCAGGTGCACTTGACTATGGAAAACTGACTATAAAAGTGGAACAAACACATACTGCCATGCGTCACTAGCACACAACTTGGACGATGAACAGACTTACAGTCCTATCCTAGTTATTATTATTATGGTCGTTAGTTCATATTTATGTAAGGATGGGTGTTACTAGGCCTATGTTGTGCTGGTTGCCATTATTTTTTATGGTCTTATCACCTTGATTTAATTATACTTGCACTTAATATTTACATGGTGTATAAAGTTTAACATATTATAATGCAACCTTATGTTTTATTAAAGCCTTGGTGTATAATGTTGAAGTCACATGGTAAGCCATTTATCGAATATGATATATGCCATGAGTTATGGATTAGTCCTAATTTTATGCTACCAACGTTGGGGTTTATATGTTGCATGGTGGTTAATGGTCGCATTGCGATTTGGGGCGGCAAAAACTATAGGAATTGGGTTTCGATTTGAAGTAATGGAGACCAAGGTGGTAGATTTAATGTGCTTTTGAAATCGTCGGTCTCAAGATTAGGGTTTGGACTAGCACGAAGGCTTTGTTCATTTGAAAAATGGCAAGCGTGAGCTCTATCTCCTGTCTACACTATGGCGTGGAGATTTGAAGGTTGGAAGCCTTGGAAGGTATTTCTTCTAGTCTCATTTAGAAGAATTTTTATTGTTGTTCAGTTTGGTATTTCGGCATACTCCTCATCTTGGATTTGGCTTGTTGTAGGTTGTAGGGTTTGGATAGAGGGATTCATGGGTCTTCCCCAGTGTTCAACACGTTACCCATTACGAGTAAGACCTATTGTAACAAGTCGAAACTCACTCACTCTCTTGTGTGGGTGTTGTGACAGAGCGTGAAGCTCGTCGTTGGTTGAATACTTGATTTGGGGATTTAATGGCTGCGAAGGAAAAGTGAATTGTTAGTAAATTTATGTAAAGCAACCATAGATGCGTTTATGACTTGGGGTTTTTGTTTGGGTTTAGCGCATTCGGGCTGAGACTAAATGTATCATTTTTTTGTAAAAGAATACTTTGTCAGTATCCTTGTCCACGGTGAATACTTACGGGCTCTACATTTTTTTAATATGTTTCATTTTTGGTAATGGTGACAGCACCATTGCTTGCTTCAAGAGTAGGAATAACCCCAATGTAGTTTCCAAAAACAATGAAAGAAGAGTGGTTGATCATGTCAACCAAGGAGTTGGTTAGAGATAGTAATCATTTTCTGTCCACTTTGTTGTTAGCAGGGAATAGGGAATTGGTTTATATATGTAATCAAATGGGTAAATTAAGGTTTAATATATTTTGAAAAACTTGTCATGTATTAATGTACTATTATTGATAATGATCTTATTTTTAAGGATCTATTTTGTTATTAAGAGAGTTTGATATGAACTATACTAAAAGATATATAGATGGATTTTCGTAATGAGTGTGCATATCCAAACTAGAATGGTTTACATAACAAGATATATAAACACCAAGCATTTTTACGGTTTTCTCTTATTTGGGTTTCCATATAAAAATATTTGGTTTCTTATGAGTGTTTATTTGAGGGATTGTTGTGTAGAATTTCCATAATGGAGATAAATGGAAACAACAATAATAGTATTTGTTGAAAATAAGTTGTAAGGTTACTGCTTAGTCAATGTATGAATTATGTTATTTCTATGGATTAATTGATGTATATTGGAGTCTTATTAATGGGTTATTTTGTTGAACATATTTCCATCTCTTTCTCTAGTGTAGAAACATGGTTCCTATAGTACCCATAGTTACTTTGAGTGAGACTTCACTTGCATCGAGGTTATGCAGAAAGGGGGTCAATATGTAAGTATTTGTCTTTCTCTTATTTGTTAATGAGCCTGAGCATACCCATAAATGAGAAAACAACAATTGCATGTTAATTTAGTAAAAAAAATTGCACACATTCATGTCTATGTTATCGATCCTCCATTGAGGTTTGACAATTTCCAAACCTCCATGAAATGGAATTTGTGCATGTTAATTCTTGTGTAATCCTTTTTTAATGTGTTTGGCTGCAAAATATGTGCATGAAATCCAAAAAAAGTTGGTTTTGGGAAAGTGAACTTTGGGTCTTTAAGATATTGTTTTTAACTAAGAGATGGGTTTGAAATGTTTAATACTTTAGGGAAGATAAAACTTGAAAAGGTAGATCAATCTTGTTCTTAGAGAAAATTTACACAAGAATATAAAGGAAAGTTTAATATTACACCACCAATAGTTGCAAAAATTTATGTAAAAGGAACTCACTGAATTTCATCATGTGATACTATAGAGGGATCACTAGAGATGGTAATTTAGGTGTATGGTGATTTTTTAAGTGGATAATGACATATGTGTTGAGTTGAAGAAGTGAAGGAATTCAATCATGTTTCATAAATATCACTTGAAAGATATTTGATTATTTGAATAAAGGATAAGGGAATATAATATTTTGATGGGTGCACTTCAACATTATGAGACTTGCAAGTTGAAAACATTAATGACATTATTCTAGAGGACTCATAATACTTATAGATAATGATATTGGAATTTATTTAGATGATACACTAACAATTTGGAATAAATTATTGAGTAATTATACGAAGAGGGGAATCGAAAAGAAACAAGAGAAAGAAAAAGAGGTAAAGGAACCTTTATTGACTACCAAAGTATTGTTTAACAATCTTTAGAAATGATTGACAATGTAACTTGATAATTCCTATAGTGTTATAAATTATGCTACATTATGGGATATTAGTTTCGACTATACCCATTACAGTACCTTGCAATAAATGATTTCAAAAAGAAAATAAAATATATTCCAAGGAGGAAACTGTAAACACCAACACTAGATACTTGGGCATAAGGAAAGAATATGAGAATCTTGTTTAAGTGTTGGGGAAAGGTGTATTTTGGGTTTATTATTACGATGTAACCCTTATTGGAAACAATCCATAATGGTTTTATTCTTTATCCAATTGAATCCATATTAGGTGTTATGCTACCCAATAGTGGAATGGATGGCATGGGAGCACAAATGTGTTGATGCCTTAGAAAATTTCATTGAGAGAAATTAATTGAGAACTTTAAGGAAGGTGTGGATACATTTCCTTTCTTTATAAAATCTATACAACATAATAAATTTTTTATCAAATTGATTGTTTGGGCATGCTGAAGTGAATTCTTATAGTTAGGATGTTACAATTGGATTAGATATCCAATCTATTCAAGGAATGGTGGACATTAATGTGAAAAATCATGGCATATTAGTCAATGAATTGTAGTTATCGTAAGTTTGATAAGAGATGTGAAATGGATCAATGTATGATTTTTCATTAATTTGTTTCTTTTGGCATTAAAATATTGGATGAATTTGGTTATAGGTCTCATCCCAGGGGTAGGTATCAGTTTGTAGATTTGGGTTCGAGAACCTTCTTGGGCCCATTTCATATTATAAATGATGTTTTTGTTGTCAAAAGTGTCCATATATTTGGATGAAGCTTATTTTGATTCTACATCATCATAGCTTTGAAATTGTTGAATGATTACCTCTAGTTGAGTCCATATGAAGAATTTATGCCTCGTGCAAGATAACCTATCTTGTTGAAACCATTGGTACCAATTGGACTCCACATTAGCTCTCATTTCTCACACATTTGGAACTAGTCAGTTGTGTAATTTCAAAAGCATCAGAGAAGATCCAAAACCCAAGGAATTAGAAGAAGAAGGGGTGTAACATACCCACAACCATCTGTATATCTTTAAGGTATGCTATGAAAAAATTGAAATTATAACTTTTAGGTACACCAATTTAATTAGTCCCATCGAATAATGACCTTAACCAATCACAAGGATTATTATATTGCAAATAAAAACACTCCCAAAATACATCTTATGTATCTTTCAATTTTTCCAATATGATCGTTGATTATTATACATACCTCAATATAGTCAACATAAGCCATCTCACACTGTAAATCTTCACTATCACTAATATCACAAATTCTTATCATCCTGTAGGTAAGGCATTCCAGGTTTTTGTTTCTATTGCATTCAACTACTACTTTCTTCACCGACTAAACACAATAGAAATGCAAATTCAAAGTATATAACTGTTATGATATGCATATTTCCCTTAAGTTCACACGCCTATTCTTACCCTTCCCTTGCATGAGTACTCAAATGTGTCCTTGAGATATTGTCATATCCTTCATGTGATTCAACACACACACACATGTATTAGGAGTTTCTTAGTATTTCGTTAAATAATAATGAATGAAAAGACATATACAGAACATTATTCACCGAGTTGTTCTTGAATAAAATGACACTAAAACATATTCTTCTTTAGTTATGGTTAATACATTCCATAACCATAATTCTTATAAGGTTTCGACTCTTCCCTTGTGATACATTCTCTGTAATCATAGCTTGGCGTTAAACAGGTAAGCTCACAAAATATTTGGAGTAATATAATAATCAATACAATTATTTAAGGAAAACATGTTAAAATCATGAGTCATACTACAGTGTTTGGTCAACCACGCTCATCGTGCATAACACAACAATTTTCTTAAAGAACTAATGAAGCATACAACATGTACTTAAATAATTAATCGTGCATACAACATTTTCCTAGGAAAACTAAACAATATGAATCGAGTGACAGGAAGCTTGACTGCAACTTTCCTCCCAACCATTGGCTCCATCTAGCGTATGTTGTCCCTCCTGGAGCCACCCTCAAGCTGGGTGATGAATCCACTAGGACAAAGTATGCTGAAAAAACCCTTTCCAAAATATGTCAACTTGATCTTATAGTACAATAAGTGGCTTTCACCTAAAAGAAATCCAACAATAACTGGCAGTCTACAAGCTCTTCCATATTCTTGGAATTCACATGGGTATGAACAGTGACCTTTTCCAACCTCAAAAGCTAGAAAAATCAAGATATAAATTCAAAGCATACTCACTATTATTTTTCTTAATTGGGATGAACACATAAATTTGATTTGTTTACTCAAACACACGCATACAAATAACCCTTTCATCTCTTAGCAAAACCAACAAACAAAATTGATGTTCCACCTCCTATCAAAACACTCGTAACTAAATTATTAATCGAATGTGAAAATAATGTGACACTAGCATTTAACCAAATAAATACGGGTTTGGGAAAACTCCTCAGCACTAGTCAATTAACAAAATAAAATTTTGTAGGCTTGTGCTTTCGGAAAAAATGCCCCAGCATTCTTCATTCAAACAATAAACACCTCTGCAATATTGAGGTGTGGGAAAAATTTCCCTAGCACTCATTAATAAAAAAAATAACCATTTCTCACACTTGGTCTTTCAGCAAAATTCCCTAGCATTTTTCGTTCAAACAATAAACACCTTTGCAATATTGAGGTGTGGGAAAAAATGCCCTAACACTCACTAATAAAACAAATAACCATTTTCTAGGCTTGGGATTTTGCAAAAATGCCCCAGCATTCTTCATTCAAATAATAAACACCTCTGCAAGGTTGAGGTGTGGGAAAAAAAACTCTAGAACTCATTAATAAAACAAATAACCATTTTATAGGATTGGGATTTCAGCAAAACACCCTAGCATTTTTCATTCAAAAAATAAACACCTCTGCAAGATTGAGGTGTGGGAAAAGACACCCTAGCACTCACTAATAATAAAAAAATAACCATTTGCGAGGATTGGGCTTTCAGAAAAACACCCCAGCATTCTTCATTCAAACAATAAACACCTATACAAGATTGAGGTGTGGGAAAAAATGCCCTAGCACTCATTAATAAAACAAATAACAATTTCCTAGGCTTGGGCTTTCGGCAGAACAGTCCAGCATTCTTCATTCAAAGAATAAACACCTATATAACATTGAGGTGTGGGAAAAAAACCCTAGCACTCATTAATAAAACAAATAACCATTTCTCACGCTTGGGGTTTTGGCAAAATGCCCCAGCATTCTTCATTCAAACAATAAACACCTCTGGAAGATTGAGGTGTGGGAAAGAATGCCCTAGCACTCATTAATAAAACAAATAACCATTTTCCACGCTTGGGATTTCAAAAAAATGCCCCAACATTCTTTATTTAAACAATAAACACCTCTACAAGATTGAGGTGTGGCAAAAAACACCCTAGCAGTCATTAATAAAACAAATAATCATTTCCTAGGTTTGGGCTTTCGGAAAAATGACCCAACATTCTTCATTCAAACAATAAACACCTGTGGAAGATTGAGGTGTGGGAAAAAACGCCCTAGCACTCATTAATAAAACAAAAAACCATTTCCAAGGCTTAGGCTTGGGATTTTGACAAAACACCCCAGCATTATTAAAAAAATGGAAGCAATGAAATAGAATGCATCTCATCTCTTAGTGTTAAAAAAAAATCACATCAAAACAACAGATCATAACCATAGATCAAAAAACACATTAACATAGACAAAAATGCCCAAGAATCATATTATAGAGTGGACACATGCAAATAAATCAAAGCAGGTATACAATATACCCAACGAGAACCTTACGTGTTGAATAGTGAAGGCATCTGCAAGAGATCCAATGCCCAACAAATCGCAGGTCTCCCTATAGACAACAATGTAGGCAAGAGAAAAAGACATACAATACCAGCATGATTAGAGCACGAGGCCCCCTTTTCCCCTTTAGTAGGTGAACCATGTCAAAAATAAATAACCACCATTCCACCAAGTATGCCATCGATTATGGAAAACAAATTGCCTCTTTTCTTAGTCAATTAAATTCCTCGAGTCGTGCGCCCAACCAAGAAATATTTAGGTTTTCAATCTTGTTTTGATATTTAAAAGTTTACTTTTTACATATTGAGGATATTATAAAAAATGTATACACTAGTAATACTTGTCCTCACAATGCAATTGTACTGACGGTAAGTAACTTCGCATTTTGTTATGAAAGGAAATATTCTTGTTGAAGGTAATTAGTTTCATTTAAAAGTATATATAAGAGATTCTTAATATATAAATACACCTTTGTACATATATATATATATCACTTTACTTGATGCATTAAAATACCTTCTTTGCACTTTTTCCAAAATAATTTGTATAGATAAACCTTTAGGGAAAAAAATCATTGACTGTAATTTCTTCGAGAGGAAGCTTCAGGCTTATTATTAAAATTTCTAGGGGGCTCTTCTTCACAATTGATGCCATAATTAGGTGTTCCGAAAATAAACAAATAGCCTTGATTTGATACAAAGAGAGGATCATATCACCCATTAAATCTTAACTAGAGATCAGCCTATTCACGACTCACTTCAACTTAGGATGACCCGATAAGGATTCGGTTTTGAATGGAACCATTATTCTTCTTCAAATTCCCAAGGCTCCACTCATCGTTTTAACCTTACCCATAGTGAATTTGTCCCCAATCTTTCTTAGTCGCATCAAGTTTCCATTCTCCTAACGATATCAATCACATCCATAAATTTTCATAAGGTTAGGATGGTTACATACAGTTTGTGGTTTTGGGTCAAGGTAGGAAGGGGATGTTACATTCTTTCCCCCTTACAATTAACACCATCCTTGGTGTTACATGTTCATCAAATCCTTGTCCTTATTCCCTCTACAGATCCTGGTTTCTTGCTTCTGCATTCTTTGTAAATATAATTCCACTTTGTTGTTCTTTAACCTGTTCTCTGCGAATACCATCATAACCATACATTTGAAGAGCCTAACACCCCCTCTCGGTGCTCACTAGAAGCTCTTTGCCTAGGCGTGTGACTTAACACCATAGAATGGTCAACAGAGTCTAACACCTCACAAGAGTGTTCACCGACGAATCTGTACTAAGAAATTTTAGAGCATAACACCTCTCCATGGTGCTCCATAGCATCTCTTCTTAATTCAAAAATATTTGGTGTTCAATCATTTCATTTGTTTATTCTGAAATTAAATTTCAGTTTCCAATCCACATCACACCTTTGTAATTATACATAATAATACTAAGTACTTTAGGTGCTCTATATCCCAACAATCTCAACACCAAACCATCTTACTTATTTTTCATTAATTAGTTTTTCTTGGTGTAGGACAATTTCTCATAACTTTTAAGAGCCTTATAACCTAGGGCGTCCCCTAGGTTAGCTCAAGAGTCTTGTTTAAATAGAAACAATGACATAAATTTAGAAACATTGAATGAATGAAATATCATACTTGTCATTGAACATATCTATGTTCCAGATTTTACCAACTCCACATTAATACAAACTTTTAATAATTCATATCATTTCTAATATTCTTAATTCTAGTGGCTTAGTACCATATCCCATGGTCCCTTAGTAATCCTAATGTTCCACAACTTACCCACTCAACCTAAAACCATATTTGTTTAATTCTTTCAACATTATAGTGTCAAAATATTTAAACGACATTTTATTGCTTGACATAGTTTGATACTTCTACTACCTATACATGTACAAGCCAATTCAAACAATTCTATGATTCAATTTCTTTATCACAGATATATTGTTTACATAATTGATAATTAATATAATTACCATATTCAAGTACTTAAGTAAAAATTTTCCAAAACTTCATACAAAGCATACTCTCAACATATCAATTATCTACTATGGTTTACCATAAATGCAATTGATTAATTGACGATAACATCTTGCTAACCTTTCATAATACTCCATTGATCATATTGACTTTAGATGTTACCTCTTTCCTTTATGGGATTTATCTTCTAGTTATCTTTCAATTCCTATCTGCTGATTCGTTTTGCAACCATGAATACGTACACTTTGTACTCACAATTCCTTGTCAAATATTATTTGTATTATAAACTTATAAGGACAATTCTAAAAGTAACTATTTGAAATCCATAGACTCTTGATAGATCGAGATATTATTTTTCTCAATGCATTACTTTCTCAATAACTTAATCCTAATTACACTTGCATAATCCTGTACAGATATGCATCTAAATCCAAACTTTCCATAAACTTAAATTTCAGTCATTAAAATTTTAGTACTGCAAGTACTTTATTTTATCGTGCCTTCTCTTCATCATCCTTGACCTAGTATGCAATTAACCTTTCTAATATACTTACAATAAATCAAGTTTGTATCATAAGGAACAATGCGCATGTAAAAAGACCATATGCATATTTCTGTAGTATAGCAATCTAAGTTAGCATTGAACATAGTACTACATCTACTTCCTCATTTATGTAATTTACATTTTAATGCAACCAAGTTTGGCCATTTTGTGACCACTCGATTAATAAATGCTTGTTGTAGTAATTCTTTTCTAAAAACAATGAATACGTCTCAAAGTGCACACCATACCTATTTGCAATCGAGTCCAATAGCTCCAAGTGTTATCAACCGTCTCTGATACCATATGTAACATACCCATACAACCATCTGTAGATATTTGGGGTAAGCTGTGAAAAAATTGAACTTATAACTTTCAGGTACACCAATTTAATTAGTCCCATTGAATAATGACCTTAACCAATCCCAAGGATTATTAGATTGCAGCACTCCCATAATACATCTTATGTATCTTTTAATTTTTCCAATAGGATCCTTAATTATTAGACATACCTCAATATAGCCAACATAAGCAATCTCACATTGTAAATCTTCACTATCACTAATATCACAAAGTCTTATCATCCTCTAGGTAAGGAATTCTAGGTTTTTGCTTCTATTGCATTCAACTACTACTTTCTTCACTGACTAAACATGATAGAAATTCAAATTCAAAGTATATAATTGTTATGATATGCATATTTCCCTTAAGTTCGTATGCCTATTCTTAGCCTTCCCTTGCATGAGTGCTCAATTGTGTCCTTGAGATATTGTCCAAACCTTTGAGTGATTCAACACACACACATGTATTAGGAGATTCTTAGTATTTCGTTAAATAACAATGAATGACAAGACATATACAAAACATTATTCACCGAGTTGTTCTTGAATAAAATGACACTAAAACATCTTATTCTTTAGTTACGGTTAATACATTCCATAACCATAATTCTTATAAGGTTCTAAGCCTTCCCTTGTGACACATTCTCTGCAATCACATCTTGTCGTTAAACCGGTAAGCTAGCAAAATATTTGGAGTAATATAATCATCAATACAATTATGTAAGGAAAACATGTTAGAAGCATGAGTCATACTACAATGTTTAGTCAACCACACTAATCGTGCATAACACAACAATTTTCTTAAGCAAATAACCAAGCATACAACATGTCCTTAAAGAATCAATCATGCATAGAACATTTTCTTAGGAAAACTAAACGATACGACTCAAGCAACTGGAATATTGAGTGCGAATTTCCTCCCAACGATTGGGTCCATCTTGCATATGTTGTCCCACCTAGAGCCACCCTGAGCTGGGCGACGAATCCACTAGGACAACGTATAACGAATAAACCCTTCCCGAAATCTTTCAACTTGATCTTATAATAAAATAAGTGGCTTGCACTTAAAATAAACTCAATGATAACTAGCAATTTACAAGCTCTTCCATATTCTTGGCAATCACATGGGTATGAATAGTGAGCTCCTTTTCCAACTTCAAAAGCTAGAAAACTCAAGATATAAATTCAAAGCATACTCACTATTATTTTCCTTAGCCAGACTAAGCACATAAATTTGAGTTTTGTACTCAAATGCAGGCATACAAATACCCCTTTCATCTCTTAGAAAAACCAAAAAACAAAATGCATGTTCAACCTCCTATCAAAACGCTGGTAACCAAACCATTAATCGAATGTGAAAAGAATGTGACACCAGAATTTAACCAAATAAATAAGGGTCTGGGAAAATGCCTCAACACCAGTTAGTTAAAAGAATAAACGTAGGATTGTGCTTTCGGCAGAGCGGCCCCAACATTCTTCATTCAAACAATAAACACATGTGCAATATTGAGGTGTGGGAAAAAATGCCCTAGCACTCATTAATAAAACAAATAACCATTTCTCACACTTGGGCTTTCAACAAAACGCCCCAGCATTATTCATTCAAACAATAAACACCTCTACAATATTGAGGTGTGGGAAAAAATTCCTTATCACTCGTTAATAAAACAAATAACCATTTTGCAGGCTTGGGATTTTGGCAAAACAGCCCAACATTCTTCATTCAAACAATAAACACCTCTTGAAGATCAAGGTGTTGGAAAAAATTCCCTACCACTCATTAATAAAACAAATAACCATTTGTCAGGCTCGGGCTTTCGACAAAATTCCCCAGCATTCTTCAATCAAACAATAAGCACCTCTGCAAGATTGAGGTGTGGGAAAAAACGCCATAGCACTCGTCAATAAAACAAACAACCATTTTCTAGGATTAGGATTTCGACAAAACATCCCCGCATTATTCATTCAAAGAATAAACACCTCTACAATATTGAGGTGTGGGAAAAAATGCCTTAGCACTCATTAATAAAACAAATAACCATTTCCTAGGCTTGGGCTTTCGACAAAACACCCCAGAATTCTTCATTCAAAAAATAAACACCTCTGTAAGATTGAGATGTGGGAAAAAACTCCCTAGCACTCATTAATAAAACAAATAACCATTTCTCACGCTTGGGATTTCAGCAAAACACCCCATCATTCTTCATTCAAACAATAAACACCTCTACAAGATTGAGGCATGGGCAAAAACACCCTAGTACTCATTAATTCAACAAATAATCATTTTACACGCTTGGGCTTTTGGCAAAACGACCCATCATTCTTCATTCAAACAATAAACACCTCTGCAAGATTGAGGTGTGGGAAAAAATGCCCTGCCACTCATTAATAAAACAAATAACCATTTCCCAAGTTTGGGATTTCGGCAAAATGCCCCAGCATTCTTCATTCAAACAATAAACACCTCTACAATATTGAAGTGTGGGAATAAACTCCCTAGCACTCATTAATAAAACAAAAAACCATTTCGAAGGCTTAGGCTTGGGCTTTCCGAGAAATGGCCCAGAGTTATAAAAAAAATGCAAGCAACGAAATGGAATGCATCTCGGCTCTTAGTGCTAAATAGAAATCACATCAAAACCACAGATCATAACCACAGATCAAAAAACACATTAACATAGCAAAAAATGCCCAAGAATCGTATTACAGAGACACATGCAAATAAATCAAAGTAGGTATACAATATACCCAACTAGAGCCCAACGTGTTGAATAGTGAAGGAATCTCCAAGAGATCAATGCCCAACGCAAAAAAAACCCTCACCAAATCGCAGGTCTCCCTATGAATAACAACGTAGGAAAGAGAAAAAGACATACAATACTAGCATGATTAGCACATCAGGCCCCCTTTCCCCTTTATTAGGTGAACCATGTCAAAAGCAAATAACCACCATTCCACCAATTAAGCCATCGATTATGGAAGGAAAATTGCCTCTTTTCTCAGTCAATTAAATTCCTGGAGTCATGCGCCCAACCAAGAAATATTTAGGTTTACAATCTTAATTTGATATTTAAAAATTTATTTTTTACATCTTGAGGGTATTATAAATAATGCATACACTAGTAGTACTTGTCTTGGCAATGTAATTATACTAACGGTAAATAACTTCCCATTTTGTCATGAAAGGAAATATTCTTATCGAAGGTAATTATTTTCATTTAAGAGTATATATAAGGGATTCTTAATATATAAATACAACTTTGTACATGTATATGTGTGTGTGTGTGTGATATCCCTCTTGCATACCCATGAACACCTTGTAATGGTAAAATATTTATTGTATTTGTTCTGGTGAGGAGCGCAAGGCCAAGGCCCCACCAAAAAAAAAGACCTAGGAATCTAGGTGTGTTAATTACCTAAGTGATAAACTTAGACCATGACACAACTTAATGACATACAACTCAATCCACTAGTAAGAAGGTGAAAGAATATGAAGTGGTAATTGGTCACTCCTCTGCCTAACCCGTAAGATCGAAAATTGATAAATATGGGGGTTGTCATATAAACAACCATGTTGGGGAAAAGATCTCTAGAAATTGGTAGTATGGAAGTGACCTCTATAAGGCACAACTTCAACTATTAAAACAATCTAAGATCACTACTAAATAGTANATATATATATATATATATATAAAAGATATATATATATATATATATATATTCCTTATAAAACAACCCATATAAAGAAAAGGATAATATAATCAGTTATGAGGGATGTTACGACCTCTTGAATTGGATTTGTTTATATTACTGAAGTAAAAGTATTAATGGGAAACTAAGAGAATAGGTATATCACCTTGTGCTGCTTAAAAGAAAAAGATATCAAATCCTTGGTGGTGGGATAGAATTAAATGTTTGTCTCCTCTATGAACAAAGCGAAGAGCCTTTTTTTCTCAATCCTTCATTGATTGCGGGTTATTAGTAGGGTTTTAAATAATGACATTTCTAATTCCATTTTTTTGGGGGGGTTGGTAATTTATAGCTATACCTCTCAGCGTTTTTAGGGGGAAATGGTTGTTTTTGAGGCTGTTTTTAATTCCATTCGATTTTTGAGTCTTGGATCGGATGAATATTTATAAAGCTCAGTGTTTGAGGAAGGGGGAGGGGGGCGTGCTCAAGAGCCATGCTCTCTGCGTTGAGGAGCAAGCTCTTCATGGAAGAACTCTTTGCGTGTTGAAGAGAAGAGTCTCTACGTGTTTTTGTAGAACACAACTCAAGGATGCAACTCCATAATTCTCCCTCTTTGTCCCATGTTTCTTACAGTAGGCTAACCTCTGCGGGGTGCGATCTGGGAGGCAACTCGGCACCTAGGCGCTACCTTGGAGGTTCTCGAGATTCCATTAGGGTTTGAAATGCGCGATATGCAAACTACACTCTATATTAGAGGTAAAGCTGAAAAACGTTAACCCTAGCTTGTGCGCCAATGACTATGAGGTTCTACCTATTTTTTGACATTTTGTACAAGCCGTATGCCTTATCTCAACAAATCATGATTATGGGCGGTCGCTTATAGTCGTCCAACATTTTGTTTGACCCTTGGATACAATCTCATGCTAAACGAACCTAGATTTATTAGTTGTCATTTAGATTTCATCGTAGATATAAGATAAACCTTAGGTGCGGTTTATCCGATTGTTACTTCACTGTGCATTTTGATTTGAGATCGCTGTAGAATTTATATGAGTATCGAACCGTTATTTTTATACTCTTGGTGGATTCGAACTGTTCAGGACCGATCTGAACTGTCTTGTGATTTTATTGAGCACCAATCCAAGAACACCTGATTGCATTTGGATTCCCTTGGAATACTACAAATGCAAGTTAATCCTTGTCTATGTTTTAGTTTGTTTAAACGATGTAGCATTACTGGGTTCCTTTTTTATTCCATCGCAATTTGGGAAAAACACTGCGGTGTTATTTATTTCTTGGACTGTGATTTGACCAATACTGTGCATGGATAGGGACACTGGCCACGAGGAAAGGTAAACTGATACAGATAATTACATATCAAATTATTGAGATCATAATGCTATCCATCTCTGGCTATGTTAGGTAGATCTGTATTGGCTGAAAACATTGGGTCATACGACTCGGATCATATGTGAAATCCTCTGTTGGTGTTGTGTAGATCTGGACTTTCCTTCTCTTTAAATTTTTCCTGATAGATATCCAACTCCCAGTTGTGCTTCATTGCTAATCATCCTTCTCTTTATGTGATTTGGATGTTGTTTTATATCTGAGCATTATTTGCTTAAGCTGGGAGTGCACTTCATTAATCTGGATCTAAGCTCTCTCGTTGTTTTGAAAACCACGATTTTCATTTTGTGCATATGCTATTTTGACATTTAGCTTATGTGGTTCTAAACTTTATTATCTTTATGCCAAGTCTGTGGTTTTATTTTATATTGATGTGTATGGTTTGAACCTAAATCCAATAATTATGAATTCTATTGGTTGAGTTTGATTTTCATACATGAATCTAAAGTAGTTGGATTGTGGTTTTTCCACTGCGTGCGTTCGAGTGGTCTGAACGAATCCAAAGTATGAACCCCGATCTCCAATCCCTGCATTTAGGTATGCAATTTTGGCATTTATTAGTATGTGGTTGTCGATTTAGGCCTCACCGCTATTTCATTCCCAGCCCGTGACCTTATGAAACGTGGATTGTGAACATTAGAGTTTCGGTATTCCTGCAATGTTATCTAGGCTATGTCTTTGTGTCTTTCAATCTTGCAGGTCAAATCTGATATGAAATTTGGGATAATATATGGTTTATTGTCTTATGAAATTAGTGTGGACTCTTCCCTTGGAAACTATTTAGAAAAGTTAAAGGCTAATTATATTACGACTCTACGCAATATCTATTATTGTTGCGTAATGGTTATGTTTGTTAGGAAAGTATTAAGTTAAATATTGTAGATTTGACAAAAGTGAATTGTTGAGTTGGTTTTAATTCCCTTTCGATAATCAAGATTGAATTCCTTGAGCTTATTAAGAGTTGTGTTTCCATGCAATCAATGATAGGGCATGCTTACTAAGGATACCTTTAGTAATATATGGATCTCAGATTGGAAATGTAAAGGCTCTCTCTTAGTATATGAGAAACTATGAGAAGGTGAGAAGAATGACACATCGTATATGATGCGTATTGTATGCCTTTACATGATGATTTTGTGTTAATAAAGAAGGTGGTAGATTTTGGTGGACGTAACATCGAGTTTGGGGTGAACCGTGTATATTGGTGTCTCCCTTATGTTTGCATCTTAAGTAATTTATCTTCACTTTTGATATTGTGGGTTATATGGGTTTCATTAGCTACAAGATTCCATTTAATTGTATTTTATGTTTTAAGTGTTAACGTAGAATGAATGAGTGAGGATGCATTAATTCGTGGGGAGGGATATTGGAATTAAAAGTTTATTCTTGATTTACATAAAGTGCATATTAGTATGGAGGCATATTTTGCATTAAATATACATTCTCTTTCCTATGTAGAGATTTAATATTTGTTGGGGATATCGTTAATTGTAATACCATGAAGATATTTCAATCCAATGTGTTTTGATTGCTGAGACGGATATACTGAACATAGTTGTTTCCTTTACATAATATAAGTAGGGTTAAATGTACATGCAGAGAGGTAATTTTTTCCTCAGTTCTAAAGGGATAAACAAAAATCATCTATAGGTCTGAATGCTTATTAAATAAATGAATGTCTAGTTTATG
>LPNX011070026.1:533-52276 GCA_001517045.1 Pseudotsuga menziesii | reverse complement strand
ATATAAAAGTCACTTTACTTAATGCATTAAAATACATTCTTTGCACTTTTTCCAAAATAATTTGTATAGATAAACCTTTAGGGAAAAAAATCATTGATGGTAATGTCTTCAAAAGGAATCTTGAAGATTCTTATTAAAAGTTCTAGGGGGTCTTCTTCACACTTTATTCCATAATTAGATGTTTCAAAAATAAAGAAATAGCCTTGATTTGATACAAAGAGAGGATCATCTCACCCACTAAATGTTAACCAAGGGATCAGCCTATTCATGACTTACTTCAACTTAGGATGACCCAATAAGGATTAGGTTGTGAAGGGAACCGATATTCTTCTTCGAATTCCCAAGGCTCTGCTCATCGTTTTAACCTCCTGCTAGTGAATTCGTCCCCAATCATTCTTAGTTGCGTCAAGTTTCCAGTATCCTAATGCTATCAATCACATCCATAATTTTTCATAAGGTTAGGATGGTTACTTATAGTACCATTTTACTTACAGTTTGTGTTTTTGGGTCGAGATAGAAATGGGATGTTAGAAAGATTAATTTGATTCTACATTATCATACTTTTGAAATTGTTGAATAATTACCTCAAGTTGAGTCCATATGAAGAAATTATGCCTCGTGCAAGATAACCTATCTAGTTGTCAACATTGATACCAATTGGGTTCCACATTAGCTCTCATTTCTCACACATTTGGAACAGTCAGTTGTGGGATTTCAAAAGCATTAGAGAAGTTCCAAAACCCAAGGAATTAGAAGAAGAAGGGGTTTCATTATTTTTATGTTGTTGTATTGTTTGATAGGTGAGAAATAGAATGGGAGTGCATATTAAAGAAGAATATAAAATATAAAAGATCATCTAGTAGTAATTATGGGCATAATTTCATAGATAACTCCATAAGTAATTCCTTCATTTGTATTTATATTTTTTTATGACAAGCAAGGAATAGCCATCACTTGTAGCCAAGATTTCCCAATACTGGATTTTCCTAGGGTAAATATTGTGTTGTTATGTGTACTTTGTACTTATTTTCTTGATTTATTCTTGTTCAAGTTATAATTCTTTATCATTCAATAAAAATATGTAACACACTTCAAAATTTGTAGAAAACAAAAATCAACATGCAACTGACTAATAGTAATTTATAATTCTTAACAACCAGTTTACACATGTGTTAATCTAATTATGTGCTTATGCAATATATTAATCTTCTTTTTTCTTACTACTCCAGGTTTCTCTAGATGAGGTAATGGTGAACATCTATCCAATGCGATCAACTTTGTTCAACTACTCTCATGGTGTTGTTTTTGAGTTTCCTTACTTTTTTTTTTATTAGTTATACTAAGGTTTAAATAACCCTAAGGTTGGGAAGACTATACCATAGTCTTGATCCCACCTTTTAATGTAAAAATGTCATACTTAGGGTTTAGAGGGCATGGACTTACCCTAGCCTAAGCACATTTTATAAAAAGTAAGGACTTTAGTCCTAAGGCACAATGATATAAGGTTGTAAAGTGTAGGGGATATGGTCTTAACAATAGTATACATCCCTTCATTGAAATGCAATATAATGGTTTAAATTATAATGTAATGTACTCAACATATTCTAAATGTACATGATGTTGACATGGTATACGGCATGGTTTGAAAATACAATATAGTTTGATCACAATGCAATGGATCACATGTGATGTGATTATAGTTTATTTGTTTGATGGTTAAACCCAAGGTTCATTCGTTGATTGATAATTTTTATAGTAATCATTGTGTCGCATAAATTTCATGGTCTTGAGGTATGATTTTGGAAAGGAACGTACATTTGTTGACTTGCAAAATTTAATGTCTTGTCTTCACCGCGAGTTGACAATGCAACTAATGCCCTTTACCTTTATTGAGAGTCAATCTTAGGCTTCCATCTCTATGGAGAGATGGAAAGGGTTTAAAAGGATTTTTTAATATGTCGTTTTGAATGTCTGAATCCTTCCTTAGTTGTATTTGGTCGTTTGATATGTAAGTTGCAAGAGAAGAAGCTTTGCTTTGTCAATGGTTATTTTTAGGGTTTTGGTGTAGAGTTTTTTCCACCATTCTACTAAGATTGTGCTTGGTTCCTTTCCAATGTAATCATGTGCTTCCATGTCTCCCACTATTCTCCATAGCATGCTTCTTGTGTTTCAAATGACCTTGCCAGCGATTCAACTATGCATGCTTCCGTATTAACAAGTAAGAGATGTAAACTCAACTCTGTAATTTTTATTGGTAAACTCAATTATTTAAGTAATTTACTGATATTAAATTGTCGTGGGTGTAGGGAATAGGAGGGATATGGAAAAACCCAGAGGAATCCACCTTTGGCCCTATGTGCAACTCATCCAAGGTAAATCTATGAATTTTTATGATACTTGATTACCATTTTCCTTCTGATGATTTATTTAGTTCTGACTATAGATTAATATTTTTGCAGGTGCAAGGAGATGGAGAGGTAGTTGATAGGGTCAACTCCTCCTAGGCATGTGTTTTATAAATCCCTAATGAAACAACAAGAGCCTATCTAGGTTTCCTCTTTCCCTATAATTTATTTAAAAAAATTACAATTGCTAGTTTAAGATTCATATGGTTTTGTTGAAGGTGTATAGCACATGCCTTTAAAGAGTCGAGAGGAGAGTACGATTCTTCTCTGCACAAGATAAGTGGTGTATTCTTGTTCAACCCCCACAATATTTACTTATATTTTACATAGATATTTTACAACCTCTCTGCTTCAAATATGATTTGAATGCATTAGGTTTAAGTCTTTAGTGCTTGTGTGATACTGTGGGTGCCATTGCATATGGTATTTCCTGCACATCGTTGGTTATGTTATTTTAGTTTATTAGTGGTTTTTAAAAACAAGTGGAATCCATCAAATTTGGACTTACAACCACACCATGTATGCATAAATTGTGTTGTTTTTAATTGATTACTTGTTTAAATAATGGGATGACCCTTAGGGTTTTTGTTGTGAGGATACTATGTGGTTATTCTTTGGTTTATATGATGCCATCCTTCGATGGCATTATGACCATGCATTTGTTTTGATACGAAATGTTTTATGAATTAAATATTAGATTTGTGAAAGATAATAGTAAGCATATTCTTTATTCATTGTTAACCCACAATCCAAGAAGGATATTATTATTGTTGTTGTTGTTAACCCATAAAAGAGTTTAAAATTGTTTCTGCAACTTTGTTTACCTACTGTGTATTTTTCTTACCTTTATTTATAATAGCATCCATTTAATATGGACTTATGTCCGTAATCTTTAAACTTGATATAATTCAGACGAACCATTAGGTGTTACAATTTATGTGGAGTAGCCTAATTTATGAAATCGTGGTCTAATAGATATAATGCATGATTGCAATCTGGTTTGGATTTTGTTAATATTTTCTTACTGTATTCTTTAAAACCTCGACAACCATCGTGATGGACTTACAACTGGTATTTGGAATTGACATACTTTGATATGCACTTTGTTTGGCTTGAGGATCTATGATCTCGTTATGATTGTTAGAGGAGATTTGTAAACAATTATTTAGTTAATATAAATATCAATTATATTAATCTTGTAGGTGATTATTTCTATAATATATGAACTACATACATAGGACTCTTCTCCTATAAATGAATGTGATTCTACGATTGGTATTTAACTAGATGTTATGTTGGACTGTTAGTTCATAATCCATTAATCCTCATTATTTAAAGGTGATTTTAATAAATAATTAGATATTGTTATCGAGCAATCTTCCCCATTCGTGAGTAATCTATATTTATAGTGATATGCATAAGAGAAATTGTTTATCCTAACATACTAACAAGATTAACCTTTAGACTAGGAAAAAGTAGTGGAAAATAAACAAGTACAAAGTTACATTAAAACTAAATCTACATCATAGGAATATAATATATTTAAATTGACAATATATACCTATTTAACTAAGGAATTCGATTTCCAGTATATAAATCATTGATAAAATCCATAACTCAGGTATCATTCCCTACTCTAATAGATCGAGGTCTTAAAACATAGATCGAGGTTTTTTTAAAACCTAGATCGAGGTTTTTTTAAAACCTAGATCAAGGTCTTAAAACCTAAATTGAGGTCTTAAAACCTAAATCGAGGTATTCTTAAAACCTATATCGATGTTTTGTTAAAGCCTCAATCGAGGTGTTATGACCTCGATCGAGGGCTTAAAAATTGCTCCATCGAGGTACATTTTTTGTGTTTTTTTCCGAAAGTGCCTTGCCAAAAAGTCTAACCTGGCTCCATGGATGCACCCGATGACAAGTGCAAATTTTGAGATGTTTATTGGTGTCCAAGAAGTTATAAGGTGCTATGTTATTATTGGGTATTCACAAGGCGACAAAAGATTTGAAAGTGAAACATAATGCGATAGAAAATATAGGTGATGCAATAAAAAATTTTGGAAAATCCAGAAAGAAAGATACCAGATACCAGTGCTGCACATAGAGCAATTTAGACAACAATTTGTTCAGCTAGTACTAGACAAAAACATTTGACAACAAAACTAGCACAAGCAATTGGAACCTCAAGAAAGACATTATACAAACATAGCAAATTCAGAATGCAAATAGATGAAAATGATGAACTTACTTGCTAGGAAATTATTTGTAGACAACCTTAAAAAGATAGAATGGGAGAAGGTGTTAAATATATTGTACATAAATATTGGTTGCAAAATCCTCGAGTTTCACCAAATTCAAGGGATGTGATACAACAAAGAGTATCACAAAATGTATATGAAAACCGTCCAAAACATATAATGGAAATGACACAAGTACAATTGTTCAATAATATTAAGGAGGATCATCATGGAATTAATATGTCAATCATTACATTTTTGCAACAAAAACCATGGTATGTTAGACCTATTACTATATGTGACACATGTTTCTATCGTTATCATGTGCAATTTCCATTATATTACGACACATTTCTTGAATTTGGTAAAATGTTTTGGACAATATCCCCACCTCTACCCACAATACGTGAATTCATATCTCAAACTCTATGTGAGAGAAATCACGATGAAGTATTTTATAATAGAAATGTGTCAATGGAAAACATTTTCATTGTTGTGGATATATTGTTTAATTCCATAATAAATACCCTATTGATAATGATCAATCTCTTTCAAATGTAGCCATTGATTAGAGAAGATATGAATACAACAATTTTTCTACAAGTTCTAGTGATGCGCATTCTAAAAGAATTGATTTGCGAGAAAATTAAATTTGTGTGACAGATTTTCTCAAGAAATTTTAAAGTGGCATTTATAAATACACCAACCATTCAAATAGAGCACAATGGCAAGACCTTCAATTCAAACATTCTCGTGAAATTTTTCTAGCCAAATTTTTTTTGTCTTTCATTGATTTTGCAGAAAAGTACACACTTGTTGCACAAAAAGGGATTCAAAGTGAATACTATCATTCTAACCAAGTTTTGATATTTGTCCATGTTTTATAAATACATTCTCAACAAGATATTGATGGAATATGGTCTAATAGATGTGCGGGACAATTTAAATATTCACGACCATTTTTTTGGTTATGTCAAGTTCATAAAGCACTGAACATTAAACATCATTGGAATTTCATTGAAACTAGACATGGAAAAGGTGAACATGATGGTGCATGAGAATGCGTAAAAGGAGCACTTTGAAGATGGCAAATGAACCATTCTTCTAGACAATTCCATTCAGCTACAAAGGTTGTTCAATGGTGCAAATCACATCTAAGCCATGATTGTAGTCAACAATCAAAAGATGTGCGTAGGTATGTACATTATTTTTTTAATTTATATTAGTTTTCAATTTTAAAAAATGTATGTACTAACATTGAAGTATTTGTACACTAACATTAAAGGTTGTCATTTGTGATTTATCATTTATTGTGTAGGTTTTTTTGTCTTGTTGGAGTCCAAGATATATATAGATCAATACCATACGAGTTTAGCACCATAAATGGGACTAGAGAACTTCACTCTATTCAAACAAAAGCCTTCCAAAACATGTTTGCATTTGATAGTAGAAAGCAATCATGTTTTTGTCATATTTGCGCTGAAAATGTTGAATCTACAAAAGTTTGTGAAAACATAATGAGAAACTATGTTAAACATTGGAAACACAAGGAGATTAATCCAAAAGGGAAAATGCCACTAGCAAACATAGAAGAGTTAGAGTTAAAAGAAATAAAAATATCATCTAATGGCGATAGAATTTCAGATCTTTTTAGAGAAGGTAATGATATTGTTCATTGTTCATTGCTGTCCATCACCTTATGTGTATATAGTCAATTTAATTCACTTAAAAACTCTAACGCCAATTGTAATTTGCATAAGAGATGTTTTCATTCTGATTGCTCCTTTAGATAACAACAAAAATGTAAAATATTATTTGACACGATACACTGAAGGAAAAATGAAGTTATTGGAGGACTACAATGACAAAAGATTTACATACGAGAGAGGATCCATCATTTTAAAAAGCTATTTTTTGCAGCATACCCATATGACTGAAAATTATGTCTACTTTAAGGATTATGAACCTGATGTTATATGTTGTCAGTATATTCATTTAGTATGTGCATCTTGAATAAAATTGGTACAAGTTGCAATGAAAACAAACTTAAAAAATAGAAAATGGAAACTGTCCAAATATGACCATGAACAGATAATTGAGGACGACATTCCTTTGCAATTTTTTTAACTATATCATTTCTTGTTTTATGTTAATATTGGCTATCATTCTCAAATATGGATTGACGTTTTATAATTCATAATAATTTTGTACTTAGTAATTTAGTATGTTACCTTATTAGAATTCAAATTTGAACTTTAATTTATTAGAATTCATAATCAAGTTGATAATGTTACCTTAGAAGTCATGGATTGAAATTTAATATATTAGAGTTCAGAATCAAGTTGCTAATGTTACCTTAGAAACTTCATGGAAATAAATTGAAGTGCTATAACGAGAGATAATATTCTAGTTATGTATATGACCATTACCTAAAATTTTATTGTGAATACAAGATGTGAGTTAGGAATATTGCACCTATCAAAACCAGATTGATTCCTAACATTCCCCATATTAATTCTTAACATTATATTGCACCTATCAAAACTTCCTAACATTCCTAAGATTCTCAACTTCTCAACACTGAAAATATTTTACATCTACAAACATCCATAAATTTAATAATACATACATTCATATATTTTCACCTATCAAAACTTCCTAACATTCATTCCTAGCATTCATTCATACATTCATATATTTGCATCTATCAAAACTTCCTAACATTCCTAAGATTCTCAACTTTTCAACACTAAAAGTATTTTACATCTACAAACATACATAAATTTAATAATACATACATTCATATATTTGCACACATCAAAACTTTCTAACATTCCTAACATTGATTCCTACATTATTTTACATCTAGAAATGTACATAAATTGAATAATACATACATTCATATATTTGTACCTATCAAAACTTCCTAACATTCCTAACCTTTACATATGTAAAATTCATATCAAAACATCCTAACATTCCTAAAATTCTCAATTTCTCAACACTGAAAATATCTTACATCTACAAACATACATAAATTTAATAATATATATATATTCATAATATGTAACTTCAATATACATGTATATAATCTAAAAAACAATATGTAAGGTCAATGTACATGTATATAATCCCAAAAAAAATCATGAACATGTGAGTTCAATGGACATATGTATAATCCAAAAATTAAGCTCCTCGATATCCAAAACAACTACAATATATATATCAACAAAAAAAGAACAATATAAATAATTCTCTAAATGGAAGTCCACCACTATCCTCCACTAGGGTCTTCCCTTAGACTCATAACAACCTACAACATGTATAAAAACAGATTATGAATATCATAAATTATTTAAGCAATTTTAAACTAAAATCAAAACAATTAAATATTAAACTAATATCGAAGAACAATTTAATTATTAACAAAATTACCTCTAATTCTCTATCATCCAATGTAGTCTTCCCTTTTCATCTAAAAGGTTGAGGAGACCCAAGCTGCAACATGTATAAAAAAAATTATGAATCTTACAAATTAGTTAAACTATTTTAAACTAAATTCAAAAAAATAAAATATTAAACTTACAATTCCACTACTATCCTCCAGTGGAGTCTTCCCTTTGCCTTGAAATGATCGAAGAGACCCAAGATTCAACATATATAAAAGCAATTTACAAATGTCAAAAATTATTTAAACTATTTAAACTTATATATTAGAGAACATTTCTAGAACAATTCAATTATGAACAAAATTACCTCGGTGCCAATATCCACATCCATAAGAGAACCTATATCTTCACTGCCAATTTCAATATGTTGTCTTCCCTTAAAATTTAAATTTTGTTAATAAATAAATCATAGTAAAAGCAAAAAAACTAAGCTGAAGCAATTAACTTAAAACCAAAACAAAAAAATAAAATCATTAGCTCACAATAGATGGAAAATCATCTAAAAAGTTTGAAACTAATTAAACTTGCATGGATAACTCAAATTAACAATAAGATACATAGTTAAATTTAAAGAAAAAAGATAAAATATCTTTCAAACATAAATATAAACATGTAAGTAATAAATATACCTCTCCAAAATGCTCTTCTACATTTCTAGCATTTTGATTAGTGGGAACTGTAACATACCTATTAGTCCTTCCAAGTAAAGTTGTGAGGAAATTGGGGTAAAATTTTCGCCTTAAAAAATTTCCTTTTATTTTATCATTGTTTCCTTATGAGATGTTTCACATCTTTAGGATACACCATACTCTAGGATATAGAATCCCCAAGAAATCCCTTCTTATAAATTATTCATACTATGTGTAAGTATTTTACCCAATAAACCTATATATATTGTATAGCTGATTATAACACGACACCATAATTCTAAGCCAATATAAAACATGACAACAAGCATAAAAAAATATACCAATGACTTATGCTTAGTAAAGTAAGGATTAATCTAGCACAAGAGAATATATTGGAATGTTCTTCCATTATCATCTTGGAACTAAACCCATGCATAAATGTCCTCACTTCAATACAATTATATTAAATGACAAAATCCTTTGCATAATATTTCCATAGCAGTAATCCTTGAACTTTTCTTTTTATGTTACTCTTAAAACCCTTCAAAAATATACCTGTATTATAAGCATGAATAAGACAAACAGTTTGTGAACGGAATTATAGTTTAGTTCTTAGACAATTTTATGCATTCAATCTCTGTAAAAACTTTATATCCATTATCCCCAATAAAGAAAACTTAACATACGACATGTATAAATTGCTTAGATGCAAAGCACGAGATTCTTCCAGCATCTTAAACTATAACAAAATACAAATAAACATTAGACAGGAGAGAGACACAAATGTACGTGGTTCACCCAATCCATGGGCTACGTCCACCAAATTGTTGCATTATATATTATTTAATCAACTCACCAATTACAATCCTATAATAGTTTTGTTGCCACATTTTCGTTTTCTGCCAAATCCCAAAGACTCCCTCCAAGAGGGTAGGACTCAGCCATTCACAATCACCAACAATCTATGACAGAATTCTGTTCAATTTCACAACTCCTATACTATCCCTACAAGAGTTCTATCAAATTCTTATGCATCCAGGCCACTTTGTTCACAAGGCTAATACATACACACATACAGGTTAAGGTTATCCTTACAACAGTATGGATAGTAGCTACCAAAGCATTCTGCAAAACATACCTTTGGGAAAAGAAGGTGTATGCTAGATTTAAAACATAAGTAGTATCTAACACATAGAATGCCGTATATGTAAAAGAGTCATTGTAGGAGGTGGGTCTACATATAGTTCCCTTTTATAACTATTGACCAATATTTAAATGCATTAGAAAATGGATGCGTTGGGTCTCATATTCTATACAACATATGAGAAGTGAGGAAAAAGGATAACATAGAACAGGAGTTAGCTCCTAAGTGTAGAACAAAATGCAACTGTGGGTTTTCTTCCAAATCCATAGGAGAGATCACCATGGCTAACCTCTTGACAAGTAATAATTAATAGTATTACTGTCAAATAAGGATTTCGCTGAGGTTCTTTAAATTCTCCAAAACTAGTCTCTGTTCACGTTCTTAAATTTTTTTTACTGTTCAATATTATTTTCATGAAATCATCTATTCTTTATAGTATTCCATAGAAGCCGTTGTATGAAAACTCATCCCTGTTTCACATAGCCTCCTTATTCGTTCTAAATAATCCTTCTCTTTGTGCTGTTGTATGAAGCAATATCAGCGATCTTTCTACATTTTTAGATTTTATCAAACTCATTTCCAAAATGAAAAGAATAATAGGCATAAGTGTTAATCTTAACGTAGATGTGCTAATAACGTAATAACAAAATAATTGGGATAGCGTCAGTCCACCTGCTTCCACCCTGAAAGACTAATCGATATCAATCAGAATGGAATAATAACAAGAAATTAGGATAGTGTCTGTTAACATGCTTCGAAGATGAGTTGATATCAATCAGACAGATTTAAATGGTATATATATACACACACAGGACAAGACAGGATGGAGAAGCGATCAACCATGGTGGGAACGCGACCTTATGTCAAAATACACTAAAATTCCACAATTTATCACCATGGATTGAAATACTAAGTAATTTCAAACCTTTTTCAGCTACGTTGTTCATTCTTTTGCCGAACATTCAACTTCCAGCAAAGGCCCTTCTATTCTGTAGTGTTTAAGGTCATAGCATATTACTATCTAGAAATTTCTTTGTTTTCTCATGACAATGTGGGTATAATAGCTTTAACTTCCCTATAAACTCAACCATCCCGCTAGACCTATCACAGACATATTAGAGTTCTATTTCATTGGGAAAAATCGATTTTGTTTCTGTATTTAGAGTTTGGAAAATGAAAGCATAAATTCAACCCCAAAGATTTTAGTGTCGTGCACCCTTCAGATCGATGAAAATAGATGAGTGGGACATCCTATAGATAAATCGGGGAATGCTAGTAGTATAAATTCATATCTAAGGAAAACAACACAGTTGGATTCCAATGCAACTTCTAGATTTATCGTAGCCAAAGCTAGAAGCAAAAATCATAGAGTTAAAAAAAATCATATATGGATCTATCAGATAAAATAACTTCCAGATCTATGAGAAGTAAAATAAATAGCTCAAAAACCAATCATAGATCTTTTAGAGAAATCGTAAGCAACATAGCTTCCAGACCTACAAAATAGAGGTAGACGTAGAGGAGGATGTGAGATGTATTACTCTTTTTCTGCCAAGCCCAACATTTTGGGGTTCGGGTCCCAAGAAATCCTCACACAACCCGCCTCCCGCAGTTGTTGAAATGTAGAAACCCTTTCTCTCTTCGGTCAGCTCAAAATTTTACACCACACAATCGTTACTTCTGGAGGAATAACCCTCGACCAAATGTGGAAGCCCTTATTAGTTCTAATCATGTCTGGGTAAGAAATCCAAGAACAATAACCAGTTCCTTCCCAAACTCCCAGTTTGAGATGAGAAGCCCCCTTTCATTTCCCCAACTCCCTTCTCTTCTGCAACATGAAACCCCACGCCCCCCTGAGTGCTCATATCTTTTGTTTATATAAATTTTCTCAAGAAAAATGCTTAACACCTTCCTTGATCAGTGCTCATGCTTGACCTACAACACCCCACAAATTAAGGAGGAAATTATGCCATTAATTTTGTAGAGGCAGGTTTCCCCTTGATTTCGTAGTCCATGGAGGCATGTGTCCAGCAAAAATTAGTTTATGGTTAATCACCTTTTTTTTTAAGCACTCGTTAAGGAATATGTATTTTGTGCACCCCCCATACTTGTTTTTGGAGAGCAAAGTTCACCATCACGTCCCCACTTGTCATTGAAAGGAATTTACACGTTATACAAATGTTTCCACTTTCTCTCTTTTTTTTAAACAAAAGCAATCACCCTTTATTTAGTTTACAACTAGGGTTATGCTATGTGTTTAGAATTATTTCTCGTTTTAATGATTATAAGGGAATATAATCAATCATACTTTTCATCATGCCCACCAATGGGGGATTTCTCTACCATCATTTAATGTATCTCTCTCTCTCTCTCTCTCTCTATATATATATATATATATATATATATATATGTCTAACTAACTTCATCTATTTATCAAATATATGTTAAATATTGGTTTCTATATATGTATGTTAGTCTAGATAGAGGGCATATCACCCCTTATTTTTTAAGGAGGTATGTTGAAGATGATCCTCTTCATTTCTATTTTAACTCCTTATCTTTTATGTCGGCGCTAAAATGATCACAACATACCCGGGTGAGGTAACTAGGCCATGGTATCTTAGTCGAGATAAATTTCAGCGGAGTGAAAAAAATATCCTATAGGATGAATCCCTATTTCTAGTATCTCCATAATCAATATGATATGTAAGACTATGACATCAAAATATGGCTTCTCTAACCATTTTCCTTTATCCCTAGTGAGTTTAGTCGCACGTGGTTAGGTTTCGTTGAAGTCTTAAGTCTCCTAAGCTTATCACTTAGGTAATTAACTTGTATAAAATGCACGGTTTTGCTTCCGGTGGGGCCTTAGCCTTGAGCTCCTCACTAGAAGAAAGTACAATACACAATCAAAATCATAACAATTAAGGCTACATAACAGGGATATTACAGGAACTCTAAAATTTTGTTCATTTAACAGTTGAGAAAACTGAAACCAATAAACATTTACGTAATGTATTTATTACTATACATCAAAAAAGAATAAATCATACATAGATATAATGTAACAAAAAGTTCAATTCAAAATAAATAAATAAAAGTAAATAGATTGAAAGTGCACAAACGTCTCCTATACTTGATGTGTCATTAGATATTCTATCCGAAGCTACATCACAACAAACCTTGGCATAAGCATTTAGATGTTCAAATACCATATGATCTAACTCATTATTTGTTTTGTAAACAAATTTTTTCCAAATAGTGGCTTGAGCCCTCTCTCGAATCAATCCAACATGAACCCCTACAAATGCTGAAGTTAAAACTTCAGCAACATTATCCCTTGTTGTTGTCCCAACTTGTGATGTGGGCTCCATCTCCGATTTGTAAGTCACAAGCCTAGGTGGACAAGATATCTGTGTTGGAGGTCAAAGAGTACTGTGATATCTAAGAGCACCTTTTTTATTGCATATCCTCCCCTTTCCAACTCCATAAAAATTGAAATGAATATCAGTATAGTCTGCCTTCATATTTAAAAAAAATTCGGCATAAAAAATTCTAGCAAAATAATTAGGAACCTAATCATTCCATGGAAACTAACCATAGGCTGCAAGGAACTTATCATATTAAAATGTGTAAGTTCAAGGTGCTTAAAATATTGCACTTTCAATTATTTACGATTTAGGCCCTCTTTGAAGTTAAACATTGAGTTGGCCTGTTCTCACCTGTTCTCTAGTCACTCTCTCCTTCACAACAACCCACTTTTCTAGACCCATTACCTATGCCTTTCTTCTCTGCATCAAGGAAACAATACCTTCTATTGTTGGTCTAATATCCTCATATACCTCAATGAATTTTTGTAATGATTGGAAAACCATCTCTATACTTTGTTTGTTCTCTGGAGCGAGATCCAAACTAGAAAGATCGTTTTGCAGCTTGTCATAGTGAACCCTGCAACTTTCAAGGGTCGTTTGTTGAAAACTAATTTCCCATGGAAGCTCCTCTAGTAAATCTGATGGATAGGTCTTAATGGGTGTACAACCCTCATCTAGTTGGAAATATTTCATCCTAGCATGACCTTCATCGCCATGTGTAGGATGATGATCCTCTTGCGAACGTTGCTCTGTATCCATGCTTGTTTGGCATACAGAAGGTTGAGATCCACGTTCACCCACAGAGGATAAGGGGGAATCATCTCTACCACTATCACCACATTGATGATCAGATGAATGTGAACTATACAATAAGATTGAATCCCAAGGTGAGGTCGACAATATTCAATTATCATTTGGGACACCAACTCCCAAAGAATGTGATGACCTCCTACGCTTCTGTCTCAAAGGATGCTCTCTTTCCATTTGATATGATATCTACAAGTTTACACAAATATCAACTCATAATAGATTCAAATTCTACAATTTTACACAAATATCCCTAAGATTATCTAATAGTTCTTAAAACTAATATAGCTAATTTATTGTTGGATGTATGAGAAGTTAATGTGCCAATATTTGTGTTTTTGATGTATTAAATGAATGGAACCAATATGGTCAAATATTAAGTAAAGGTTACATTTATTTATGTCAAAGAATTGATTCATGAACATAAATATTAATTTAAATCCTAAATTAATACATAAATGATATCTACAAACATTTTCATCATTCCATAGAATCTAAAAAAATGGTTCTCGATTTAAATTATTACGATACATGGTTACAATGTAAGAACTAAAAAATAGAAACAATTAAAATCATATTAATCATCTTTATCTAGTAAGGCACCCAAATACGAACAAAGCAAGATTAAGCAATGGTAATCATAGAGGTAATCTTGGAGTAGTGGGATAAAAAAATTTGATTTATTTGGTATTAACTACATGGGACATTATAGGTACACTTATTAGAAATATACATACTTATCATAATAAGAGACATGTTATAATAAAATAGTAGAGGAATCAATGGAAGAATTTAATTCCAAACAAAAAGATGTTGCACTATCTCCATTTGGATAGAATTCATGCACACTGTCCACATGGACAGAGTTCATGAACTCTGTCCATTTGGATAGAGTTCATGCACTCTGTCCACATGGACAGAGTTCATGCACTCTGTCCATGTGGACAGAGTACATGAACTTTGTCCATGTGGAAAGAGCTCATGCACTTTGTCCACATTGATAAAGTTCATGCACTCTATCCAAACATTAACTACCGAATGATAAATGTGAGTAATAGTACATACCTTGAAGAAGAAACAAGTAAAAAAATTACTACTTCCTCTTCCTCTAATTGTTATGTGTAGATACCAATCATGGAGTAATTGGAGTTATAGATTTGATCAATCATATCTATAAATCCAAATACTCTTCTACCCATATCTACAAATAAATATAAATGATCGTTATTTATTGAAATGACTTTGTGACCCATATCTACAAATAAACTCGAACAACGAAGGAAGCAAAACAAACCAACCACTGAAAAAATGAATGATACCTGCCAACAATGTACAAAAACTTATAGCATGAAAAGTGTAATCCTCAGCATTTGCATATTACTTCATATTAATATAGGTTGTAATCATCTCAGCTTAAAGCTTAGGTGTAAGTAGTTTACCTTATATATATTATTTCTATAGCCCTTTGTATATGTTAAAGATTAACCACAAACAGATCTTACTTTTATGAATGGAAAGTTTATCTATGGTTATGTATGGGCTTAATACTGAGATCAATTAGTACAATATCCTAATATAATGGTAAATATAAACTGTAACTAATAAGCATTATACATATTATTTGTGATTCTTTTATGACATAGATTAATGGGATGATATTAACCTCAGTGTAATAATAATTGTTATTTGTAATACTTGGTATTTTATATTAGAAATACATAGATCAAACGGATTGGTAATCATAACTACATATTAAATTCCCTTGTTATTTGTACGATAATAATACATTCCACTATTTTAATGATTATGGCTAACTTGTACTTGTGACATAACATGAAACACATAAAACTATAAGTAGCTACATGCACATAAACCAAATTAAACTAAGCTATAATTATTTTCTAACCGCTATAGAACTCTAATGAATGAGCTTCTGAATATCTCTTCTGAGGTTAATTTATTGTAGTAACTGAAGGCCTAGCTTGTGCAGCCTCGCGGAATGAGCTTCCAATGGAAGACGACTAAGATCATACAGGGACAGAGTTCATGAACTCTGTCCACATGGATAGAGTTCATCAACTTTACCCACATGGATAGTGTTTATCAACTCTTTCCACGTGGACACAGTTCATGAACTCTGTCCACGTGGACAAAGTTCGTGAACTATGTCAATTTGGAAGGTGATGATGTCACGAATGTTTTGTTTGTTACCCTGAGTGACTCTTGATTTTGGAAAAAATATCAGAAGAATGAAATTGACATGAATATATTTAAATGCACACCTATGCCTCAACTTTCCTTCATTCCAACTTGTACCTTATTAAAGCCAAACCAAAAATATAACTATAATTGTAACTTTGATATGCAAATACTAAAATATCATATTTTGACTTTAATATCCAAATATTATAATATTCTTAGGTACATCAAATCTTAATACTTGGATAATTTTTTTGTTTATAATTTATATAAAAACAACTTAAAACCCTTATGCTAAGTAAATCCAAAGCCAAAATATAACTATAATTGTAACTTTGATATGGAAATACTAAAATTTCTTATTTTGACTTTGATATGCAAATATTATAATATTATAATATTATTAGGTCCATCATATCTCAATAAATTGGTTTTTGTTTATGATTTATATAAAAACAACTAAAATCCCTTATGCTAAGTAAAGTGATCACGGACAGAGTTCGTGAACTCTATCTACATGCAAAGTTGATGAACTATGTCCATGAAGAGTTGATGAACTCTGTCCATGGACATAGTTCATCAAATCTGTCCATGGAAGGAGTTCATGAATGAATATCTTCCTCATGATACCTATGAACTAAAACTAAAATTAAAATAAATCTACACTACTAATTAACATGTGCAATAAACTTTAAGATAAAAAAACTATAAGATAAAAAAAAACGACGACAAATAGGAAATTTAAGTGATACCTTACAAGAAGGGAGCAGACCACGAACATACCACGAATAGACCCTCCACAAATAGACCACGAACACACCTCCACGAATAGACCTCCGCGCACAGACCTCCACAAAGGGAATTTAATCCTTACCTTATAAGAAGAGATCAGGCGATGAACATACCACGAATAGACCCTCCAAAAACAGAGCACGAACACACCTCCATGAATAGGCCTCCACGCACAGACCTCCACGCTAAGAGGATGCTAGAAAGGTGGTGGGGTGGAAAACGTACACGTCAACTCACAATAGGAAGGAGTGTAGGCAGGGATGGGGATGACAAGAGACAAAGTGGGTGGTTGTAATGAATATAAAATAAATTATTAAATAGATTAGTTAATTATGAAAGGGTGTGACCCCTCATGCTCAATCCTATAAAGGAGAGCCTCAATTGTACATTTTACCATCATCTAATATATTATTTACTATTAATATTCATTATTACAATGATATTCGGATTCGACTAACGGACAGCCAGATTCAGTTGCTCCATTTGGTATCAGAGCTCAGATTCGGCTCCTTTGACTTGAGCTCGGATTCGGCTCCTCCAACATTCAACTTGGAATCGGCTCACCAATTTTTGATTCCTCCACTGCTCCATTTTTTCACCTGTCACTTCTTCCCAAACCCTGTCCAAACAAAAAACAAAAAAAATAAAAAATAAAAACCTCTTCCATCCTCCAACATCCACCGTGCTCATCTCCTCTCGGCCACCTCATTCCCAACGCGCATCCTTCCCTCTTCCTCTTCTCAATCCCAATTTCTCCTCACTTTTCAGCGCTTCTCTCCCATGCCACCTTCCATCATTACCCTCCACCAACTTTGCTCCTATTCCCTCTCCATCCATTGCCATACTCCCGCGCTCTCCTGCGTGCAACATCTACAATCTTCTTGTGTGCTCTTGGGAACCTCTCCATCAAGTCCTGTCCACATCCACTTGCGCGCTGCCCTTTCTATGCATTTCAAATTACGTGCCACAATCTCATGCTGCCATCTCCCGTGCTCCTTCTCTACCATACAACTGCGCACTACCATTTCCCCATGCTTGCTCTGCTATTTGCTCCACCTCCCTTCACCGCCCACCACTCGCCATCCTCCTCTGCCTTCAATTCCACGACCAACAACCAAATAAAATAAAAATAGCGAACAATATATTATAATATATTATAAAATAAAATAATATTATATTGTTTCAAATATATNATTAATTAATTAATATATTATTAGCCAAAATAGCGTTGAAATACACACCTCTGCATACAAGGTCGAAGACCATGGTGGAGCTAAAAGAGCAAATCAAAAAATGGAGAAGGACATAAAGTCCCTTGCCATTGACCTAAAATGCGTAAAGGAAAAGATGCAAAATAACAATACATTACTCAAAGACGAGCTTGTTGTGGTACTAGAAAGAAGGCTCGACAACAAACTTGACATCCTGAATGAAAAACAAAAAGACTTGGACGAAAAAATGAGTACTGTGACGCAAAACATAAACACCATAACACAGAACATGACCACCATGATGCAGAACCATAATACATTATTGGAGATGTTACAAAGGTTCATACTCAGGCTGGGCCACGTCAGTAGTCCAGACATGCTAGATGCCTCATTTCATGTTGCCATCTAGGAAACACTCGCAAAGAATCAACAAGATTTGCAAAAAGAAATAAATATTAACAATGCAACGCTGAAGCAAGAGATAGAAACACAAGTACTACCATATATGGAGGAACAATTAAACAACAAAATAGATGCTATAAGTAAGATAGTAGAGAAAAGAAAAAATAAAAATCACCGCCAACAATGAAGAAATTCAGATTTGTCACTTTCATCATCCAGCAGTTTCAAGCCACCATCAAACCATAAGGCAAAAGGAAATCAACGTCGCCCTTACAAAGTGCACCCACCTAAGGAAAAAATAGAGTTGTCGAAATACAATGGGAGTGAAGACCAATGCGTTGCTTGGCTAAACAAAGTAGAAGAATACTTCGACATTTACAACATTCAATCTGATGAGGAGAAGGTGAAATATGCATCAATGCATATGGAAGGGTACACCTATAATTGGTACTTATGGTGGAAGAGAGATAATTTTACCTACACCTCGAACTTGTTCAAAAATTATTTTTTTAATAGGTTTCAAGGAATCAAAGAAGATGAATTTTTTAGTAAACTTACCAGACTACAGCAAGTCAAAAACGTTGAGGAATTCACTCATCAATGGGAATCCTTATCAACAAGAGTATTTGGGTTGTCTAATAAGGAAAGACTTGAAACCTATTTAGGAGGTATTAAACCACACCTCCAAAAAGAGTTAAAGTTACATGACATACCTAACACAGAATTAGCAAGACGTAAAGCAAAAGTTGTAGAAAGCAAATTGGAAGGAATAAAAACAAAGGACGATAGCCATTATCGACAAGAAAAAGAGACACAATGTAGGTGTTGTGCAGATACATGGTCTCTTGGCTATCAATGCCACAAACCTCAATCATACGCCTACGAAATGGAAAATATCTCAAAGTCATCTAATGGTTACTCTGAAAATAAAAGAAAAAGAAAAAAAACATATGTCATCGATGCGGTGATGATTGGACCTCTGGTCATAAATGTAGGAACAATGAGACAATACAGTGCAAAATCATCAATGGAAAGGAGGTGCGAGTCTCTGCATAAGAGACCTCGTCTGATTCTAATACCAACACTGAGTCAGAATGAAGAACGACACAAGGAAAAAACTTAAGCTTTGAGGACAAAGCTTCCTTAAAGGGAGTGGCAATGTAACGAATATAAAATAAATTATTAAATAGATTAGTTAATTATGAAAGGGTGTGACCCCTCACGCTCAAGCCTATAAAGGAAAGCCTCCATTGTACATTTTACCATCATCTAATATATTATTTACTATTCATGTTCATTATTACAATGATAGTCGGATTTGACTAACGGACAACCGGATTCGGTTGCTCTAGTGGCAAGACGGGTACAACAGGTGACAAGGTAGGTTGAGGGACGGGCATGACAAGAAAGGTTACGGGTGGCAGAATGCGAGGGATAACTGCAAGCAGAAACCATGAAAATGGGGTCGCAACCGACCTTTTATGCAGAACCATTATTCGGCCGAACAATCCTTCGCCCGAACAATTGTTTGGCTGAAAAAATATTTGGTTGAATGATTATTCAGCCGAATAAACATAGAACCACCAGTAAAAATTACCGGACGGCTATGCGCTCCATCAAATTAAACGGTTCACCGTTAAAAACTATTTGGTCGAATAAAAGATCATTTATTCGGCCGAATAAAAACATTATTTGGCCGAATAACATTCTCTATATTGTTTGGGCACTTGATTCTCATAGAAGTGTTACCCAGCTTTGCATTTTCACCCTCTTACGACATCAAGCTAGACATGATTACATTTTCTATATTAACATTACACATTCTAGCAATCCCCTTTAATGTCGACAAGAGAGAAAGAAAACAAATGGAACAAGATGGAATTATGTTAACATACACCAATAACGACAGGTTTATAGATTCCTAACAAAATTTGATTATGCATGAACATTGATTCTATAATGGATTTGGAGAATATCAACGTAGATCCAAATCCTAGGCTGTATTAAGCGCCGAGATGGATCAAATCTCTCCATGTGCAAACCTCTTCTTAGTTATCCATTGATTTGAATCAAACCAAAAGACACATGTTTATATTTAAGGTCCACATATAATATTTTTATTATTAATATTTAATATTATTTATGCCCAACATATAATATTTTTTATTATTTTTTATTTTGTTAGGAATGAACATTGCATCATTTCCCCACACATGATTTTAAAACCCTATGCAACACCCTCCTACAACCATGGGTTGTTTAGGAGGCCTTGCACATGGTCTTAGAACCATTTGCGAGGCCCTCCTAAACTATGTACAATAAAACCATGGGTTGTTTAGGAGGCCTTTGCACATGGTTTAAAAACCATGTGTAAAGCATCCTAAACCATGTACAATAAAACCATGGGTTGTTTAAAATGCCTTGCATATGGTTTTAAAACCATGTGCAAGGCCAACATTTTTTTCGTGACAATTCAATTTTGTGTTTTTATCTTGACCCACATTTATTTTACACATAATTAAATTTTTACTTTTTATTGTTTTGTTAGGTATAAAGATTACATCCCCCATATTATATTGTTTTTGTGGCGAGCATTTATTTTGGCCTTTTGAAAAAAGTATTTTTTATTAATGAAAATAAGGTTACGAAAGTGATATTATTTTTTATTTTAGGTTATTTGATCAATCTAGATGCCTACCTACAAACATCTTCTTCTCAAGTATTACACTTAAAAACTTTTGGATGTAGGTTGATTGTAATAAAAATATTAAAAAATATTAACATTAGAAACAAAATTACAATTTTTAACATATATAAATCAAATTCTAATATTAATAAATATTATTTAATCAATTTTTAATAATAAAAAACCATTTTTTTATCAATATGCATTATATCCTATATTGTTTAAAATAAAAATCTAATACAATTTTAATAAATATTATTTAATCAAAATCTAATAATAATGAATATTTTTTTTATTAATATAATTTATATGCTTGTTTTTTGATAAACACCTTTACCGTTTAGATACTCTAATACCATTTTTAATAAATATTATTTAATCAAAATCTAATAATAATGAATAAATCATTTTTATCAACTTCATTTATACTTGTTTATGGATTAAGATTTTTACAAATGGAATCTTTTGAGATAAATCTGCATTTGAATCCAACTTTGTACATAGTAACTGTTTTCACAAATTTCTTCAAACGCTTCTGTTTTATATATTTCAATATATATTAATAATATAGGAGAAGGTGTTTAATATTCCAAGTAAGGAAACTTTGAGGCGGCTCCAGGAAATAATTTTCCGAATAGACAGTGCCCAAAGATGGTCGCTAATACATAGTTATCAAATTTGTCCGTTACTGCAGAAATGCGGGCGAATCTGGTCAAGAAGCCGAGTGAGTTCTGCGACATCTATGTTGTTATTGGGCAGTATTACTGAAATGCGTGAACACAAAGATTTATTACTTTATGATCTGCATAAGAAGGTTTTGGGTGGCTGTCACTTAATTGTTTCTGATTTATCAGCATGGGCTTGATTTTTTGTTTAGTATGGTAATCTTATTTTAATTTTTTTTAAACAAATATTTATACAAACCAGTTTGGAAAGGAATGCAGAATTAAAGCACACAAAGGAACTAATTACAAAAATTAGATCCTATGTTAAAAGACACAATTTGGGAAAATTGTTAAATCACACATTGTCCCAAAGATTTTGGGTAAATGAAATACATATCTAAAACATTTTGGAGAAATGAAATACATAATTTTTTTAAATATGTAGCAAAAATAATAATACTTTTTACAAATCCACTCCAATTTTGGCAAAGAAAAAATATACATTTCATATTAATAATGCATAGACTTTAAATATGTAATAAATATTAATAAATAAATTCTATGGACCCACTTAGATTTTGAAAACGGATTTGTATTATTCCAGATTCGGAACAACCAAATACCCTAACGCTGACTTTTGGAAAGGATGCATAGGTTATAATAATATAATAATTATTAATATAGTACCATAACACATATTTTTACAAACTATGTCGTCCTGTATCTACCAACTCAGAAAGAACGAAATCGATTGCAGAGCTGAGATAAAATACCAGGTGGGAAGATCATCAATGAATTAACTCAGAAAAAAGGGATATCGTATAGAGTTTGGGCTTGATACTGATACATTCCACATATCAAAAGATTGGATCACAACTCAACAATGATTATTATATACAAAATTTTAGATGGCACGCATCATGCATTACCACATAACCACTTAGACACAGATTTCCAAACTATATATATAAATGCATACAGTGTTAGGGATCTCTCTGGATCTTTGGAGTGTAATGAGACAATGTTACGGATCTCTCTCGGTGTGGATTACAAAATGCAAACAGTGTTAAGGATCTGGGTGTTTTATCAACAATGCATAGTCGTTTTTTAATGGTGTTTTTATAGTTGTTTTTTAATAATGATGTTTGTATAGTAGTTTTATTAATTTTAATTTTTTATTATTTTAAGGTTACATAAAGCTATGTAGGGTTACAAGTTAAAAGATCTCCCTATACTGGGCTATAAAGTGTCTCTCGCCTTAATTATTTTTTGCCGACATGTTTGTCCACATGTTACAAATATTACATCACTTTACAAGATCTCTCCCATAATATTCACTATCACTACTATTTTTGGCCGACATGTTACTAATGTTACATCATGTTACAAGAACTCTCCCATAACATTCATTATCACTATTATTTTTTGCCGACATGTTACAAACGTTACATCACGTTACAAGATATCCCCCCATACGGTTGTAGAGCGCCTCTCCGCGCAATAAATATTTACTGTTGTTCTATGGGATAATATTCCAAATAAAGATCACCATCCACAAAAATTTATCAAATTTAATGAGTATTAAGGGAAATGTGTTTAGTCCTAGAGTGATACGATGGATGGTATGAAAGATGATTTTTTATCTAATTGTTACATCTTAACTAAATAGAATTATTCTGAACAAGTTCAATCCCTCTAAGAGCATGTTAGATTCCACATAGCTTCTTTAGTTTCCATTTACTTTTCTTCACAAAAATAAATAAAAGGAGTTCTCAAGTTCTTACTAAACCATGAAATTGGACCTGAACCATGTCAGAAATTGTCCCCTAAAGACATATACCTTGTATTTTAATTATCCCCTTCCCAATCAAAATGTGTTTAACTAAGTAGTGAAATTATAGTCATGCTAGAATAAAAAACACCATAATGCAATGTACCCTTTAATTATCTAAGAATTATATTTATTTCTTTCCAATGGATTTTAAAAGTTTTTTTTGGAAACCTAAGGATCATGCTAATTGCAAAAGATATATTATGATTGTTGTGTATCAAATATATTAAATTATCCACAAGGTTACTATCTATAGTGGCATTAACTAGAGGAGTATCATAATCAATAAATAAGTTTTTATCAGACTAAAATGGATTTTGCGAAGGATTACAATCACTCATATCGAACTGAGTAGCTAAATATGAAGGATACTTAGGATGAGAAATGATTATACAATCAAACATTTTCCAAATATCAATACCGAACAAATATTGCAATATGCCTAAAATCTTCCAGTTCAAATTGGAGCTTAATATTATTCTTCGATTCTTGTATATATGTAAGGTGGCTACCAGTAAGGGTTAGATTATCCACATAAAGTACCATAATGAGGGAATCATCATCAAATATCTGAACATACAATTTTGGACTATATTTATACACTTTGAAACCCTTATTTAACAAATAAGTTTCAATTTTATCATACAAAGATCTAGGTTCTTTTTTAATACCACATAAAGTCTTGTTTAATTTGCATACCAAAATTAACGTTTTAGTAGCAATAAAACCAAGTGGTTGTTGCATATAAATGCCTTCATGGATACCACCATTCAAACATGAAATCTTGATATTCATTGTTTTTATTTCGCATTGATAAAATGCATCAAGAGAAAGTATCGTTCTTATTCTGTTCGTTTTAGCAACTCAAGGTAAAGTTCCATTGTAACCTAAACCTTCTTGTTGAGAAAACAATGTGACTACTAATTGGGATTTATAACTTTCAATAAGTCCTTCGATAGTAAAATTTCTTTTATAAATCCATATTTTACAACCAACGAAATTATTTGTAAAAGGAAGGGGAACAATAGTCTAAGCATTTTTTTCATTGATGAGTCAAACTCAGTACTCATCTATTTTCCCATTAAGGTTTATCTTTAGCTTGAGCATCTGTGGAAGGGTCATATGGTCAAATAATTCATTCATGGTAGGAAACTAAGATCTAGTACCTTGAGTATTGGAAGGAATACGAATCTCAAAACCTACAAATTCAAGAGTTTTCTAGGCTCAAATAAGAAGAGGTGTAGTGTCAAGAATCACTCCAGTATCTTTGAAATAATCAGGTGGATCACTTGAATGCGGAAGTGAACTAGAATCAAGATCAGGCATAAAACTACAGAAGGGGTAATAAATATAGGCACAATAGAAGATACAAGAAAAATCAAGGTAACATGAGGTCCAACAGACATAGGTGGAAGAGAGAGTTCAGTAAATTTAGTATATCACATGATGAGAGACACCTTGGGTAGATGGATCAAATAATTTGTAATATTTTGAATCCTCATTGTATCCAATGATAATACATGTATGAGACCTTGGGTTCTAACTTTCTCAAATTTTCATTTGGAATATGAGTCAAACATTCACTATCAAATATCTTAAAGTACTTAATGTCGCGTTTCCTTCTAGTACATATTTTTTAATGATATCTTCCAAAATTGCTTTAGTAGGGACTCTATTTAAAATATGGTTATCACAACAAATAGATTGATCCCAAAAATATTTTATGTAATCCTTCAGAATAAATAATATATTTAGACATTTCAACCAATGTTTTTTTTCACCTTTTAGCTACAACATTTTGTTGAATTGTACGAGGAACAATCTTTTGATTTTTAATACCATGCTTAGATAAAAAATTCATTTTTAGTGAATCCACCCCACATGTTATGATTTCTCAATTTTTGCATACTTTTACAAGATTCATTCTCAACCAAGGATTTAGATTCTTAAAATAACTAAAGGTTTCACTTTTATGTTTAAAAAATGATACCCAAGATTTAAGAACATAATCATCAATAAAACTAATAAAATAGGAAACATGAGATAGAGATGGAGTTTCAAGAGGATCACATATATCACCATGAATGAAATTCAATTGTTCTTTAGTGTGCCAATATTTACCTTTATGAAACATTTCCTTATGATGTTTACCAAGTACACAACCTTCACAAATGCTTTTAGTAGAAGAAAGAAGGTAAGCCAAGTACCGTTTTAGACAAAGTTTGCATTTTACCAACATGAAAAACATACGAATAAAATGTTTGATTTTTAATTGATTTAAAAATAATAAATTTATATATACTAGCAGCGTGATCAAGAGGACTAAAAGAAACAATTTTGAAGCTATGTTTGATATATTTTAGAACATATTTATTTCGACATGCTTCAAGGTTATAACATTTTTGACAAGAATGATAAATATAAAGTGATTTATGGGCATGCCTTATGATGAAAACGATAACCTTACAATGGTCGGGTTTGCAGATCAAAACGCACAACAGAAACAAAGTGAACACCCACACACAAGAACAACATAAGAAAATGACAAAGATTATGGATTGGATTAAGATTAAGAAAAAATTTACCTGTATGAATACATTTAGAGTCGAAGTTTTAGCATTCAGTAAAACCAACTACTACCTATAATATTCAAAGTTAACATATAGTTCTCAACATCCAACACTCGAAATCCCTTCTCTAACTAGAACTTCCCTATTTATAAATTCCTACTTTGGTACTATCTTCTTCTATAAGATCCCTAAGAAATCCAGATTGTTTGTGTCTTTCTCATATATTACCTGAAACTAGTTGGATTTCTTCTTCCATTTTTCCTACACCAAATACCACCATAGATGCTTCATTTATTTATGCAACTACTGTTGTTACGTTGTATTTATATTAAACTTGTGAGTTTCAACTCCATTGGTCGTCGATTGATTATTTTGTCGATTCTGACTGTTTTTCCACGACATTTACTTGTTGGTACACCCCCTGTTGATTTATATTTACTTCGACTAATTTCTCTTTCAGTCGGCCATTGAACTTTCTAGTCTTTAGTATACTCATTAAGGGTCCAAATGACCCTGCATCATTCTCCCTAGGTTGTAAGAAACCTGACTACTCCATCAATTGACTAAACTCTTCTTATGAAATCCATGTCGCCTCCTCAATATCCTTTCCTTCCCATTGAACACGACATTCTTTCTTCCCAATTTGTCACTTCCATCCGATGACTCATTCTTATAAAACCTTTGCAATATGTTCTTCTTATGGATTCGACATCTTCCCATGGAAGTCGATTGTAGGTTATACTCCACTAGACGATATTTATTCATACTTACATAGATTCAAAACATTTAATTTTGATAAAATGTTCAACTCTTGTACCTCTAGAACATACACATTATTAGAGATATTCTTAAGAATTCTGCAAGGAGTGATTTTCTTAAACTTCAACTTGTTATACGTTCCTCTAGGGAACTTTTCCTTCTTGAGGCACGCATAAGAAAAATTACCTTCTGCAAATGATTTCATTCATCATCGTCAGTATTCTCTCATATTGTATGTTTCATTTCTCTTTTCCAGACATGTTCTCAGTTGGTCGTGCACATCCTGCATGTGCTCTGCAAACTATTCAACATTCACACTCTTCTATAGTTATGTCAGCAATTTTGATAGATCGACCACTCCATGTGGAATTCTTACTTACACAATTTGGAGTGGAATCATTCATGTAAATCAATCGACTAAGTTATTATACACAAAATATTCTCCTGCCAAAACATTTTCCCATTACTTTGGTTGATCGGATGTCAAACATATCAACAAATTTCCAAGACTCTTGTTTATGACTTAACTTTGTATGTTGGTCTGCAGATGATATGTAGAACTAAAATGCAACTTGGTGTCTAAATTATTCCACTAGTCCTCTAGAAAATATCCATGAACTTAGTATATCTATCCAGATTAGTAATGCTCTTCATCAGCCCATGCAACCTTATAACTTATTTATAAAAAAAATACTCGTGGCATCCTTAGTCTTCCAACATGGAATGAAGTGTGTCATATTTCACATTTGTCGACCACCATCAATATGGAGTCATTACCTTGTTATGTATTTGGAAATCCCAATAGAAAATCCATCCTAAGGTTCTCCATTGGAATTATCGGTATCGACAATGGTGTGTATAGTCATGCATTCTGACTTCTTCCCTTAGCATGTTAGCATACTCAACACTATTGAATCCATTTATGCACATCTATAGGAATTCCTATTGAATCCATTTATGCACATCTATAGGAATTCCTAGCCAATAGTATCTCTCCTCGACCAATGGTTTGGTCTTGTTGACATCAAAATCTCCTGCAAGTCCTCCACTATGCTTTTCTATGACTAGATTCTCCCTCGTGGACCCCCGGGGAATGCATAAACGATGGCCTTTAAACAAATGTTCTTCTTGGATAAAATAATACAAGTATGGTTTCTATAGACACTCCATGGTTCTATCGATGCATTCCATGCATCCTTAAAGTCCTTATCAGCTTCATATTCTATCATCACTAAGTCTAATCCTTCTGTCGAAAAACTTGACTTATTGGGCAACATTGTCCTTCAACTTAACACATCAGAAACCTTGTTTCACTTTCCCAACTTGTGATTGATAAAAAAAAGTATAAATATGTACAAATTATACCCATTTCATATGTATTTGGTTCAACTTGATATGAGTATTCAAATATGTCAGAGCCTGATAGTCGGTATACAACAAAAACTATTTTTGAAATAGATAGTGCCTCCATTTCTTCAATGCCTTAAAAATGACATAAAAATCATGGTTATAGACCAAATATTTCTTATTATATTTATCCACTAAAATAAACTATTGGTCGACCTCCCTAGATCAACACTATGCCAATCGCCAATACACTTGCATCATAGTAGACTTGAAATAGTTTCTCAAAGTGGGGAGAGATAATGCTGGCCTCTTTGTTACCTTCAACTTCAGTATCTTGAAATATCATCAAGTTTCTTCTATCCACTAGAATTCACCTTTCTTCATGCATGTTTTCAACAATGCACATATCTGACTAAAATATCTTGTGATTTTTTTGTGGAAACTGACAAGTCCATGAAAAATACTGAGTTTATAGCATTACTCGGCTCCAACCATTTCGATATATCTTTCACCTTGTATGGTTCCATCAATAATCCTTTCCGAGAGATCATGAATCCATATATGTTAACTGCAATACTTATCGAAGGTGTAACAAATTTTGTCCTTTGTTCTAACTAAAAATCAATATATCGTCGAGATAGACTACAATTTTTTTTTCCCAAGTATGGATTTAATATTTTGTTCATGATCCTCGTGAACGTGTCAAGTGAATCACTAACCTAAATTCAATAACCAACCATTCATATAGCCCTTCCTTTATCTTGAAGTATTTGTCATATTCATTTCCTTCTCAGATCATGATCTGCTGATAGCCACTCTTCAAGTCGATCTTGGTGAAGTATCTAGATCCACTCATAAACTCAATCAAGTCATCCATCCTTGGTAGTGGAAACTTATAATTAATAGTAATATTGTTGATTTCCCTCGAATTGGAGCATATCCTCTCTTTCCTCCTTTATTTGGTGTAAGAAAAACTCGTATTGCACACAGACTCAAAATTTATCTTATCAATCCTCGGTAGAACAACTCCTAGACATGTCTCTTCATATTATCATTTTATATCAGTTTCATTCTATGTGGATCCTTGTTTGGCATACTCGGCCCTAGAACCAAGTTGATCTATTGTGATATGCTCCTCATCGCTGGCAATCTCATTGGTAGGTTATCAACCAACATGTATCAGAATTCCTTTAATACTTCTCTCGCATCTATCGAAACATATTATTCTAACTTATTCACACTAAGAACCTTTGGAATAATGGTGAGGAAACATCCCTAATAATTTTCTTTTGTAAAGAACTCTTTCGTTGATCACACCAATACTCTTTTCTCCCAGTAATTGTTTTTTCTCCTCTGGTCATCTTCATTCCCTTGCATTGGAACAGACTTTCATCGAGCAACATATATCCTTCTATAATATGATCATATTGGCATGAATATTGTAAATCATGTTGTGGTCATACATCCATCGTTGTCCTAACAACAGATGACAAGAATCCATTCGGATCACATCACAGAACACACAATCCTCCAATCGATCAGTTTTGAAATTAATCATATATTGTCGTGTTACTATCACATGGTGCCCCTTCTGCAACCATGGAAACCTATATGGCCTTAAGTGTGCTTGAAATTTCAAACCTAGTTTCTCCATGAATTCTATAGAGACCAAATTTTTCATGCTTACTCCATCAACTATTGTCAAACAACATTTTTCAAGATTTTTACCCTTGTGTGGAAAATAGAATTTTGTTGTGTCACTTCCTTTTCCTCGTATCAGGCCAGCTGGAGCAACGTATGTCGCATTATGAGGTTTCAACCCCCTTCCAAATTTAATTCATATTTACTTCTCCCTACCGTTGAACTTTCCTTTCTGTCGAATTTATTCTTAGTTATTAGTCATGTCTATGACCGGTTCTCTATACAAAAATTATCTATTCATTTGTATGCCTTATTCCTAACTTCTCGACACTTATAGTATAACAAAATAGTTCTACCAAAATATCTTTTATCATCGATCATCCTCCTTCTATTGTATGCACGTCAACCTCCGTTCTCTCCACTTTCTCATCGATCTTTGGTCGTGGTTTCTATGGTCGTTGTCTACTCTGTTTGTCAATTTTCCTCGATGATTTCCTTCTTTGTCCTGTTGCTCCATCCCTTTATAGGAACAATATTCTCACCCCTACAAGTCATTTTCCCTCTTACTAGGATGGGTCTTCTCATCAAATTGGTTAATGTATTTGTAACTTCAGAATGTATTAATCTATGTTTCTTATGTCTTGTAACCTGATGTTTATTCCGGGATGTATCTATTATGTAATTGTGTCATTATGTCATGCCCTGATGTTCTAATCGAGAGGATCTATAATGTAAAAAAGTCATGTCAAGTCATTGTGGTTAACCCTCCTATTGTCTAAGGGTTAAAGTCCCTGCATTTCTAGGGCACTAGGGTTATTAGACTCACTTGGTGAAGTCATCCCTAGTAGGGTTTTAGTCATGCCGGGAAGTAGTATAAATAGAGAAGTGACTTCTCTATTTAGCACACATCTCATGCACACTCAAGTGTAGCGCATAGTTGAGGAAAGAGAATATACTGGGGATAGATAAGAAGAAGGTTATTGCTGTCAGGAGATCACTTACTTTTTTAGGCTTTTCTATTTTGGTGTTGATTCCATCTCTGAGGAAGTTGCGGGGTTTTCTCCATTTATGGTTTCCCCGAGGAAAAACATTGTGTTCATTGTCTCTTGTGTTTTATTGTTGTGCTTGTTATTCTCTCAGTTAAAGATCCTAATAATGTTAGATTAAGGTTGAAAAACTAACATGGTATCAAAGCAAACCTGAGAAGAAGACACTGTGCAGCTGCGAGAACTAGGTTTTCCTAGTTTGTGGATCTTCCTCCACAGATTTTCAGAAAACGTAAGGTGGAATAACTCTCCTCGTTAGGGCCCATCTTTCTGTCAAAGTAGAATCCAATTTTGAGGTTTTTCAGTTTTGGACCCGATACTCGTGTCGAAAATTAGGGCTTTTCACAAAAGAGGAATTTTTCAATGATCCAAGGCATGGATTGATATCCTCCCCAAAATCGAAGTTAGGGATCAAATTCAAAGCATTTTGTTGGACAGAAATCCAGAAAAGCAAAACCCTAATTTGCTCATGATCCAGCACTGCAGGATTTCAGCTCCAAATCTAGATCTGACATCTTGACCTGGTAAGATCTAAATCTTTTATATTTCCATTTAAGGTTCTCAGTTAAGATGTCTCATCATACCAAGCTTGATGAAAATATTGACGGAGCTAATAACTTCTGAGCGTGGAAGTATAGGATCTCCCTGGTCGTGGAAGAGAATGAGTTGGATTCCTACATCCATAAGGAGGTTCCAGTTCTAGAGGGAGATGAGGCTAAGGCCTTTCATAAGAAGAAGTTGGTTATGGCAAAGAGGATAATTGCTGATTCTATCAAGGATCACCTTATCCCACAGGTGTCCCCTCTCAAGACACCTAAATCTATGTTTGATACCCTAACCAAATTGTTTGAAGGGAAGAACATAAACCAGAAGATGACTCTGAGGAATCAACTGAAGAATGTGAACATCCAAAATGAATCAGTAGATGAAGAAGTGGAGAATTCAGAAATTGTGATGACCACCTTGAATGGTCTCCCTAGGACATGGGACTCCTTCATTCAAGGGATCTGTGCTATAAATAATTTAGTCAAGTTCAGCAAACTGTGGGAAGAATGTTCTCAAGAAGAAGCTCAAATAGCAGCTCAAGAAGAGAGGATGCAAAGTGAACATAAAGCTCCCATAGTACAAACCAAGAAACCCAGATCCAACCATCACAGAAGTAAGTACTCTCATCATAGGAATAACTCTAAAAATCCTAGAGATAGGTCTAAGTACATTTTCTATACATGTGATAAAAGAGGACACTTTGATAGAGATTGTCCTAAGAACAAAACTAGCTCTCACAAGAAGAAGGGAAACAAAAGAAGAGATCATGCTCATGCTGCAGAGGATGATGAAACTTCATCAAAGATAACCAGATATGAAAGTGAAGATTCTTTAAGTGAGGATGAATATGTTTTGGTCTCCGCTCTCATGGGAAACATTACTCATGGAAGTGATGATTGGATTATAGATAGTGGGGCTTCCAAACATATTACTGGATTCAAGAAATCCTTTGTGAGACTATTAGAACATGAATCACCTCAGAAGGTGAAGCTAGGAGATGACTACCAATATCCAATAAAAGGTAGTGGGGAATCCTCCTATAAGCTAGACTCTCAAAAGTCTATAACAATGAAGGAAGTTTTGTTTGTCCCAGGACTCAAGAAGAACCTTCTCTCCATATCAGCATTAGATGAAAAAGGGATGAGGGTTGCGTTCATAGATGGTCAAGTTATTATGTGTCCAAAAGGAAAAACTATTGATGATGCAATAGTGATTGGCGAACAACAAGGAGGTTTGTACAAATTGAAGGGCCATCCAAAACAAGCCTTGGTCCATGACACAGTAGAGCAAAATGAACTATGGCATAGAAGAATTGCACATGTGCATTATAGAGCACTATCTCTTGCAAGAAAAGCTGTTGAAGATCTTCCAGAAATACAAGAAAAACATGACGGGGTCTGCAAAGGATGTACGAAAGGAAAGAACACAAAGAAGACATTTCCAAGTAGCGAAAGCAAAGCAAAAGGAATCTTAGAAATCATTCACTCCGATGTATGCGTTCCTATGTCATCAAGCTCACTAAGTGGGTATGCATATTATGTTTCTTTTATTGATGATTTTTCTAGGAAGACATGGGTTTACTCCATGAAGAACAAAGATGAAGTATGTAGGAAGTTCAAGGAATTTGAAGCCTTGATAGAGAATCACACTGAAAAGAAAATCAAGACTTTTGGATGAGACAATGGTGGAATTCACTTCGAATGAATTCAAAGAGATATGTAAAGAATCAGGGATTAAGAGGGAGTTGTCCAATCCTTATAAACCACAACAGAATGGGATTGTGGAATGGAAGAACAGAACTATCATGGAAGCTGCAAGAGCTATGCTTCATGATCAAGGTATTTCGATGCATCTTTGGGCGGAAGCTGCCAGAACAGCGGTGTATGTACAAAACTGTACTTCACATAGAGTAATCGAGAACAAGACTCCTAAATAAGTCTTCTCCATCAAGAAACTAGAAGTCAACCATCTCAGAATATTCAGCTATCATGTGTACATACACATTTCAAAATAGAAGAGAGCAAAACTAGATCCTTAAGGAAAGAAGTGTATATTTGTGGGGTACTCTGAAAGCTCGAAGGCTTATAGAATATATTTCCTAGGATACAAGAATATTGACATCACTAGGGATGTGACATTTGATGAAGACATAGCTTACAACAAATCTAGAAAGAGACCTGCTGAAGAACCCGAAGAAGCAGAAGCACCCAGAATTCATGATACAACCATGAATGAAGAAACTCAAGAAGAAGATCGAGAATTTGAAGAGCCAAAAAGACCTGTAGATCCACCTCTAGAGAAGAATCCTCATAAGAGGAAACCTGCTTGGGTATGTGAAATTATCCAAGCTGTGGAAAGATATGGGGCTCAAGAAGAGAATCACAGAGAAAGAAAGAGGACCACATCCTGTTTTGGGTATGTAGCATTACTATGTGATTTCATTGATAAAGAACCTTCCAGTTATGAAGAAGAAGCAGAATGGAAAGAATGGAAGGATGCTATGACCAAAGAATACCAATAGATCATGAAGAATGATTTTTGGGATGTTGTCCCAAGACCAGAAGGGAAGTCAGTTGTAACTTCGAAATGGATCTACAAGATCAAGCATGCTGTAGACAGTAGCATTGAAAAATATAAAGCAATATTTGTGGCTCAGGGTTTCTCTCAGAAAGAAGGAATAGATTATGAAGAAACCTTTGCACTTGTAGCCAGATACACTTCCATCAGATCAGTACTAGCTCTGGCTGCAGTGATGAAATGGAAGATACACCAGATGGATGTTAAGACTGCTTTCTTGAATGGTGTAGTAGAAAAGGAAGTGTATGTAGAACAACCACTCAGTTTTGAGACACATCATAGAGAGTATCATGTATGAATATTGAAGAAATCCCTATACGTTTTGAAATAGGCACCCATGACTTGGTACGACAGAATTGACATCTTTCTATCCTATTTCGGCTTTACCAAGAGTAAAGCGGATTCCAACCTGTACTACAAGGTTGAAGATGGAAACCTAGTGATGGTTATACTATATGTATATGATCTATTTGTGACAGGCATGGATGGGTTAATTGTTGATACGAAGAGAAAGCATGCTTCCAAGTTTGAAATGAAGGACTTGGGTATGATGCATTATTTCCTAGGCATGGAGGTGTGGCAGAGTGCAAATGGAATCTTCCTTGGACAAGGGAAGTATGTAGTAGAGATCCTGAAGATGTTTGGGATGATGGACTACAAAGCCATGGACACACCTATGGCATCGAACCTAAAGCTATTGAGTGATGCTTCATCAGAGTCAGTTGATGCTATGATGTATCGTTAGATGATTGGGTCCTTGATGTACCTGACAAACATGAGACCAGACATTTGCTTTTCTATGAACACCTTGAGCCAGTTCTTGACAGATCCAAGAAATGTTCGCTTGATTGCTGCAAAGCATATTTTGAGGTGCCTGAGGGGTACAGTTGATTATGGGCTCAAGTATTAGTCGAATCAGAAGACTAACCTGGAAGGTTATGCCGATTCAGATTGGGCAGGAAATGTCATTGATAGGAAGAGCAGTTCAAGATGTTGATTCAGTGTGGGATCAGGTGTGATCTGTTGGTTTAGCAGGAAGAAATCCTGTGTGGCACTGAGTATAGTTGAAGTAGAGTATGTCACAGATTGTTCAGATATTTGTGAGGTAGTATGGCTACAGAAGCTACTATCTAATTTATTTTTATCTCCAGATGGATGCTACTTGTATACATTCTAACAACCAGAGTTGTGTGAAGTTGTCAAAGAATCCAGTGTTCCATGACAAGTCAAATCATATCAAGATCAAGTATCACTATATTAGGGATATGATGCAGAGGGGAGGAGTGAAGCTCCAGTATGCTGTGACGGACGATCAGATAGCTGATGTATTGACGAAGCCATTGGCTAGGGTGAAGTTTGAGTACTTCAGGGAGAAGCTTGGTGTTCTCCATATCGATGTTCCATCCAAAGGGAAGTGATGAGTCCATGAGCCATTCTGACATGGGAGAGGATTAAGTTCCTTCCATGGTCAGATGTAAGGGCTGAGCCATTCTGTCATGGTCAGAGGATTTAGGTTGCTTCCATGTCAGATATGAGTGCTATTTCCATTTTTGGGAATGGAGGTGCCTAGTCAGTTACCAGGAAAACTCAGTCTAGGATTAAGAAGCCATTTTATGTGAGAGAGGGATGAACCATTATGTCATGGCTAAAAGATTAAGTTCCTCCCATATCAGATGTGAGTGTTGGCCATTCTGATGAGTAGGTCAGATGTAAGGGCAACTGCCATTATGGGAATGGAGGCACCTGGTCAGTTACCAGGTAGCTCAGTCTGGGACTGGGGGCCATTCTGATGCGATGGTAGGATTAGTTCCTCCATGATCAGATGTGAGTGCATTCCCTTCCGATGCAGTGCTTTCAAGCATGGTCGGATATAAGTGCAGAGCCCTTTCGATGCAGTGCTTTCAAGCATGGTTGATTGTAAGTGCTGAGCCCTTTTGATGCAGTGCTTTCAAGAATGGTTGACTGTATGTGTTGTGCCTATCTGATAGGATGAGGTTGGATGTAAGTGTAGAGCCTTTCAGATGCGATTTCCTTGCACATGATCGGATATAAGTGTTAAGCCATGCTGGCGTGATGTGTTTACACATGCTTAGATGTGAGTGTTGGGCCTTTCTGACAAGATGAGGTCAGATGTGAGTGTTGGGCATGCCTTTCTGACAGGATGAGGTCAAATGTAAGAGCTGGGCGGGCCATTCTGACTTAAGTGTCATATATAAATGCTGATGAATACCTACATGAAGGGTAGGCCTACAAGATTGAGTCTGTAGAACTTCCTATGACGAGAAGAATCGAGATAGCACCATTATGAGATAGAATGTGATGATGATCCAGATCAAATGATCCAAATGTGATGATCCAGACTTGATGACGATCCAGATCAAGTGACGATCCAGTTGTGATGATGATCCAGATCAAGTGATCCAGATGTGATGATCCGGACCTGATGACGATCCAAATCAAGTGATGATCCAAATGTGATGATGATCAAGCAGTGATGAGCTAGCAATCATGATGATGAAGATCTCGTGATGAAGAAGACTTGTAGAAGAAGATGACTTGAAGACTCAAAGATGAAGAAGACTCAGAGAGGAAGAAAACTTGAAGAATTGAAGATGAAGATGATGAGATGATCTAGTCGATGCAGAGAAGAAGACCAATGCCGAAAATTGTGTTGAAAGAATACCTTCCTAGTTAAGAGGGAGAGTTGATCTATTTGTAACTTCATAATGTATTCATCTATGTATCTTATGTCTTGTAACCTGATGTTTATTCTGGTATGTATCTATTATGTAATTGAGTCATTATTTCATGCCCCGATGTTCCGATCGGGAGGATCTATAATGTAAACAAGTCATGTCAAGTCATTGTGGGTAACCCTCCTATTGTCTAAGGGTTAAAGTCCCCATAGTTCCAAGGCACTAGGGTTATTAGACTCACTTGGTGAAGTAGGCCCTAGTAGGGTTTTAGTCATGTCGAGAAGCAGTATAAATAGAGAAGTGACTTGTCTATTTAGCACACATCTCATACACACTCAAGTGTAGTGCATAGTTTAGGAAGGAGAAGACATTGGGGCTAGATAAGAAGAAGGTTACTGCTGTCGGGAGATCACTTACTGTTTTGGGATTTTCTATTCTGGTGTTGATTCTATCTCTGAGGAAGTTGTGGGGTTTTCTCCATTTATGGTTTCCCCAAGGAAAAACACTGTGTTAATTGTCTCTTGTGTTTGATTGCTATGCTTGTTATTCTCTCAGTTAAAGATCCTAATAATGTTAGCTTAATGTTGAAAAACTAACAAAATTTTCTTTGGCCTTCAAGGATAGCTGGTATGCTTCCATGAATGTACTGAAGCTCGACAAGATAATCTCATCCTGAATAGTGTATTTCATCCCATATACATATTTCTCTATCTCTTCCTCTCTCCCATCGATGTGCCCTCACTGAATTGAAAATTTATAAAACTCTTATGTGAAATCCTTCAAATACATTTCCTTCTATTACAAGTTCTATAGTTTCCTATACAAGGAAATCATATAGTTCGTAGGAAATAACTTGTGCTTTATCTTAGTGACTGTCCTATCCCAAGCCTTGATTTTTTCTTTCCCCTTCTTCACTTCGTCAAATTTCACATTGTACCACCATAATGAGGCATGACCCTTCAACTTTAGGAAAAAAAACTTTCACCCTTTTGGGGTCTTCAATCTTCTCGATGTCGAAGTAGTTCTCAATATCTCTCATCCAGTCTCTTACATCCTTTGGATTCAGGCTTCCTAAGTGGGTAGATATGTCCATCTTAGCCATACCTATCATGTCGGTTAGAGACATCAATAGTATGTCTTATGGCTCATCTAACTCCTATTATTATTCTTGAGCCTCCCTTTCCTTGTCTTCTTCATAACAATGGTCTATATTTTCAATGACATATCCTATCCATTGGGAATACTTCATGGATTCTAACACATTCTTTAGCATTATCATCATCTAAATGCGTTTTTTAAATGTCTCACATTATATAGTTAACATTATGCGTCCGTGTTGTATTCTTCCACCGATGTTAACACCTCCCTAATCCATTTTCTACTCAGATGACCAGATTACCACTCCCATGACTCTACCCAACCTAAGATAGAGTTATATTCCTCCCATCAATTATCAAATGTACCTTCACACATAGTAACTTTTGTTGTAGCTTCTTCCTCCGATTGCAACAAGATTTTCGTCCAGGATGCTCCCACTTTGATAGCATCTGATATAAATGGTAACCTTATAATGATCAGGTTTGCATATCAAAGCACACAACATAAACAAAGTGAACACACACACACAAGAAAAACACAAGAAAATTCCAAGGATTATGGATTCTATTAAAATTAAGATTAAATTTATGTAGATGAATACATTAAGATTTGAAGCTCTGTCATTCAGTCGAAGTGACTATTACCTACAGTAGTCACAATAAACATATAGTTCTCAACATCCCAAACTTATAACCCCTTCTCTAACTCAAACTTCCCCATTTATAGCCTTCCTGGTTTAATCACATATTTTTCTAGAAGCTCCAAGAGAATTTCAGGTAGTTTGTGTCTTCCTCATATATCACCTACAACTGGTTCAACTCCTTTTACCATTTGTCGTGCGCCAACTACCACCATAACTGCTTCATTTATTTCTCGAACTACCCCTATTACAGCGCAGTTCTATTAAACTCATCAGTTGTCAATCCATCGGTCATCGATCGACTGCTTTCTCGACTCAAGCTGTTTTCCTCAATATTTACTTGTCGATTCAACCCCTCTCAACCTATATTTACTTTGGCTTATTTCTCTTTCAGTCAACGATTCAAATTTTTGTTCTTCGAGTATACTCATAAGGGTTTGAGATACCCCTACATCACCTTGAAAATGAAAAACATCTTCCAATATATCATTAGGAATATTAACATTACCATATCGACTACTAAATTTTGTTTACCATCACTAACTGAGACATTTTGTTTTGTGTGCATATTAGTGTCATAAGATAAAAATAAATAAGTTGTACTAGTCATTCGATTAGACACACCAAAACCCAGTATCAATTAAATAGAAGAACATGATTTACATATGTGAATGTAATAGTCACAAAGATATATTTTATCTTCCTTGAAGGATTTCTTCATTTCTTTAGCAAGTTGGCTTCTTCATTTAAAGCAATTTTTAGCATGGATGGTTTTTCCACAATACATACAAGGAGAAAATACTCTATTGTTTAACATTATCATCAAAAGAATCAATAAAAGATTGATCATTTTTTAACCTTTAATGTGTGGTTCACGGTTATGATCAAAACCTTTAGTCGAATTATCATGACTATGTGCCATTATAGATTTACGATAAGTTAATTTATTATAAGCAATTGATCTATCTTGGTCACATATCAAACCTTTACCAAAATATTCAAAATAGGTTAACAATTGAATTAAAACATTCCAACATCCCTACTCGTAGTTTGAATGAAAAATTTAAAGGGACGAGGTAACTAAATTGGTCTAAATGGATAACAAGCGCAATGTTAAATACTATGATTTTGTAATTCTTTAAGTTCTATAAAAACATAAATTATCATTTTAAATTATTTTTTCTTTGTAAAAGATGTGTTAAATACTTTTAAATGACAGCTAAATTAGCTTAACAAGTGAAAATTGGTCACGCAAGTTTAAGTTTAATATCATTGATCAAATTAACAACCATTAGGATTACAAAGTATACAAACATTAATGTCACATTGATCAAATTAATAATCATCTTAAATAAAAACATTAATATAGAATTACTATGGATTTATAACTCGTTACGTTCAACACAAACATAAATGATCAATTTAAATTTATTACCCCATTTTGAATGCCTAGTTTAGCATGTGAAACCTAGTTACACGTCATTAATCAAATTGATAAACTTAATAAGGACAAAGTATAGAAATGTTAATATAAAATTATTATGATTTTATAATTTGTTGGGCTTTAAAACTCATATCTATCTTTCTTAAGAAACGATTTATAAGGTATCCAATTGATTGAGGTGTTATTTTTTTAATGACATTTTTTTTGGATTTACATTTTTTTTAATAAGTTAATATGGAATTTTTAATTATTTCTAATTTGTTTTTTGATATAAAACATTTACTTACTTCTTATTTCTTTTAGATAACATCAGTTATACATGTCCCCATATTGAATTGTAAGCATCTAGACACTCTCCTTGCATAAGTTAAACATCTCCCCCATACTAAATTGTAGGGTACGTGACTCCTATAGTTATACAAATACAAATTATCATTTTAAATTAATTTTGTTTATAAAAGGTGTGTTAATCCAACTTCCTTTATTTAAAAACAAGTGTTCTAACCCAAAAAAATTGATTGTTTGCATGGGATATGTTTAAGTCATTATTTGAGGATTTATATTTAATTTTTTTAACTTAATTTGAAGTAAAAACCTAAAACTATATATAGATATGATTACTTTTTAGTGAAGTAATATTAAAAAATTTCACTTTGGACTTTGATTTCTATAGATATGATTACTTTTTAGTTAAGTAATATTAAAATATTTCACTAAAATTTTATTGGCACATTCACTTAATTTGTAGTCCATGAAACTAATAAGCCACAAATTATGTAACAATAACTAGTTATTTATTATTTGTCATCTATGCTTAATTGTAATTAATCATTGAATAAATCTATACAATAAAAACATTAATATTATTTTAACCCAAATTCTAAAATAAAAACACTGATATATATGTGTGTGTGAAAAAAATTATAACAATGTAAAAATGTAAATAATTATGAATAATCTATAATTGCACCTAAGAAGATATGTCATTTATAAAAAATAATATGTCCTTTTAAATTAAATTTAAATTATTTAGAATTACATATATAAAACAATATAAATTTTAAATTTGATATACAATTATGAATACTGTGGTTTTTCCTATTCCTGCTACAATATAAATTAAATTTGATAAACTAAAATATGATTACACATTCTTTCAACATTTATATAGAAAAAAATGGTTTGCACCTTAAGAGATTTTGAGAGATTTGATTCTTCTAGGTGCTTGATAGATCTCCTTTTAAATAGATGCCCTATAAATAATCTATATTGGTGTAAGAACTTGAAACCAAAACCATCCATCAATTTTGAAACCAAAACCATCCATCAATTTTGACTGTTTTGACAACTCTACAACCAATTTTGACAGTTTTAAAGCAAAATCATTAAGGTATTTTGTTTTTTTGGACTGGACAAATCACCTCATGACGGCAATTTGCCTGTCAAATTCCTGCCCTTCATGGATTACTGCCTAGATCCTTATATCAAAAGTTTACATTTCGAAATGATTTGTCAGGTTCATGTACGGAGATGTGTATGATTGTAACGATGTCTTCTGATATGGTGCTGCTGGAAAACATAACTGCCACGTACCTAGCTGCACAGAAGCTCCCAGATAATCCGATAGAAAGGAATATCGGTCGTTCAGACCTCCACACTACTATGAACTTTTCTAATGTGTATGCTTTTATATCCTTGATTCGTGCCTATCTATCAATGAACGCGAGATCTCCAGCACATGGAGGCGAATATGACTAATATCTAACAGTATTATTCTTTCTTATTAAATAACTATATGGAGTCTTGAACAACTAAAATCAAAATCTGCGTTTAGATTGGAGAAGCAAAAGCCAAAAGTGCCAATCACTTTTCCAAATATTTCATTACAATCATTAGGTTGCTATGATGAGTTGTTTAATATTCATATTTCCTAACCGTGGCAACTGTTCAAGGAATTCGACAGCACCTGTGTTGAGATATTCGTGCAGCTATTCCGAATGGCTCAGTCTGGACTTGAAAAAAGAAGGTTTTCAGATCGTGCAGGGATATCAAAAGGCTGTTGGACTTAGAAAAAAAATATGATTTCGAAAGGTGGTTGGACTGCCCCAAAAAATAATTGGCAAACTCTGCTGAAGTTTCATGTAGTTCGATTAATTAGCGATATATATATAAGTTCAATCATATAAAGAACTAAGTTCAAAATAAAAGTAGTAGGCAGGCCTACCAATCATTGGGGGTGTGCGTAGCTTTGGACTTTTATGAAATGTTTTAAATTTCATGTTCATCCGGAGTGAAGTGTGGCAAGATTTTATGGGAAGCATTTGGCTTTGAATTTTTTTTGGGGAAAGATTCTCATTCTATGTTACAATATACAAAGCTTTAAAAATTCTATATTATCCAGAATTCTATATTTCATCAAGAAATAAGGGGAGGAGAGAAGAGCAAAGTTGTTACTTGGATTTTTGTGGGAGAAGTAATAATTACTTAGTTTAGATTATATTAACTCATTTATATAGTTTGTGGTTGAATTAGGCAGATAGAGAGAAATTGGTTAAGATATAGCAATGAAATGGAAGTTAGTCTGATATTTTTTTTAGTTAAATTAGTTCAATTTTGAGTTATCCATAACTAGGTACAAGTTATCAGTAACATTCGGTGGAGTAGCCCTCTAACAAATGGTGAACCACATTTTAAAAAGTTATCAGTAACATTCTACCCACATTCTTCTAGTTATCAGTAACATTCTACCCATATATATAGCTACCATTCATCAGCTATTAAAATTTTTAAAATTTTTTTTATAATTGTTTATTACAAATTTTAAATAAAAACATGTATGAACTTAAAGTTCTCTTGGTTGAATTGTATATGGATAATGGATTATTACAAAAAACCACCATCGACTCTAGTATAAAATAACACAAAGGGAACAGAAAAATACTAATATTTAACACTCCATTTTTTTTTATATAATTCAAATATGTTTTAAAGTTTGAGATTTGAAAGAATATGGATAAGAAACGAATAATGGAAGAGATTGAAGCATTGTGTTGTGACTGCTCAACTACAGGAATGGAGAATAATCATGTGAAATTGAATGGTTTCTGGCTAAACTTGGTTAGTGTCAAGATTTAATAGTGATTTATAGTTTTGTAAAATAATAGTTTTTTAATTTTGATTCAGAAGATTTAGTATTTATTCATAGTCATGTAAACATGTGTTTATCTATTTTAGTTTAGAAATATTTGTCTATAGATGCTTTCGAAGTAAACTAACCATTTTTTTATTATAATTTTTTTATAATTATTGATATTATTTTGAAGTTATTTTTTAATATTATAATTTTTTCTTTATGTTATGTGTATTATGGTAAATTCAATAATAAAGTGCTATAAAGGTGATTATATTAAAAAATTTCCTATATTAATTTGATAAATTATTTTTATTTTTATTAAAAGAATTTAACATTTAACTTTAGACATAGAAACAATAAACTTGCTTGATTGAATGAGTCATTTAATCAACACATTTGTTTAAGGACATAATTCCCCAACGAGTGTTGGACATAACATGGACATAACAAATTCAAAGCTTGCAAGTTAATAAATCTTTACTTTTTCAAACAAACAATTGACATCCAAGGTATTGAAGGTACATACGTGGTACCAAACGGTTGTAGTAGAATACTTTGAAATATTTTGTAACACAAGGAATAATTGGAAATTATTATTTATTTGAATATTATCTTTAAAATATTTTGAGAAGAAGGTCAAAATGGATGTAATAGATTATTTTTATTTAATAATTAAAAATACTAAGAGGAATCATAACCGAAGTAATTGTTGAAAGAGTGTTTGGTGACCTATAAGAGGAAAAGATAAGTGGCCAAAGCTCATGAGTGAGAACTCAAGTGATGCAGAAGGCATTTTCCCCAAAATTAGGTCAAGATTCCTTGTGGAGGGCTAAAGAGAAGGAGGCTCATAAATGACCAAGTCCTAGGAAAAATACTATATAACAGTATGTCCATCAAGAAATCGGGAGACTAGCGACGGATGGGGAATTGATCTGTTAATGCAAGAGATGGCCCATTCATCGAACTTTGTCCTTGTGGTTCGACAAACACGCTCGGGGGTTCTGTAGCAAGTAAGACTTGTCTACTTTAGGAGTTGGTTACGAGGAATGACTGCTTCAGTTGTATTTTCTTGAAAGTGGTTTCAGGTTCCTTATTCTATTTCTCATATGTTTAAGTATATTTGTATATCTTCACTTAAAATATTTTAAATGTAAATTTTCAACTAATCATATTACCTAAGTGTCGAGGATTTTCATATAGATATTATCTTTGTTTCTAGAATGTATTAGTTTATATTTGGGTGAAAATACGAAGTTGGGAAACAATTGTATGACAAATAGAGTGAAAAAAAAGTGAAAAAAAGTCAACCTCAAACTCTATGTTGAGAGTTAAAAAAACTCTAGGCCGAGAGTTTGTGAGATTTCAAACTCTCACCTGGGAGTTTAACAAAACTCTAGGCGGAGAGTTTGAACCAATAACCGCGCTGTATTTTAAATAAAACTCTCAGATGAGAGTTTTAAAACTCTCATATGAGAGTTTGAACTAAACTATTAGCCGAGAGTTTGGATATATTTTTTCTGCCGAGAGTTCATGGTCAATAAAACCTGTGAAAATATCTGGCATCTTTCTGGAACCTGCAACTTTAGCAAGCTCAAACCCCTGCAAATTTTAAATATTATTTGTTGGACTTGGTAGAAATGGATTCATATATGAATCTAGTTTCCAATGATATAAAAATTGTTTCATTTCAATTTCAATTTCTATTTATTAATAATTTGTTTCTAAACCTTATCCCTTAAGAATTTTGTTATTTTCAAAATCACTCGAAATGAAAATTCAATATCATAACAAACACAACACCAAAAAATTTGAAATCTTCATAGAGATCATAATTGACTTGTCCTCTTCAAAAGGGTACTTTTATTTTTTCCAATAAGTGTCACAGTAAAAAGAAAATTGAATCTCACCAACATGTGTCGATAATGCACCATTTTATGAACTTATGTTGTTTCGATAAATAATAAAAAATAGTTTCGAAGTCCAAAAACCCTCAAAATATAGTCCATGCACAAGTTCAATATGTGTAGATTATGAGTATAAATTTTGTTTCCCTAAAATGAATAACTATATTTAAGAAAAATGGAGGGCACACAAGTCACTCACACAGGGTCTTCACTTAGTGAACCATGTCATAGCACCTTCTTTCATGGGATATTAAAGAATACCCCTGATTTCATTAGATATTGATAATTACTTGCAAAAATATTTTTGTTGAGCCCCTCCCCCAATACATGTTTCTAATAAAAAAACATTATTTTTACAATATATTCCTTATTTTTCCTAGAAACCCCTTTTTTATACCCCCTAATACCTATAAACCCCCCATACCCCATTCCCACCCCCAATACCTACAACATGTTGAACTTGTTTTTCATAATTAAGAACCCCCCTTTATGAATGAACGTGATAAGATATTGCGCAACAAGGTGAATCCCTCATGGTCACTCGTTATTCATACTTAAAATTTTAAAGTATATGTCGTTGGTGACCCCCAAAGTTTCCCCACTATATGTTAATAATTTTTTTTTTTAAATATGAGTATGTAGCTAATTCATTTCTCTAAAACTTGTTTGTTTACTTCAAAGTGAAATTCCTAAGGGATATCTCATTTTGAAGGGGTTGAAGTTGAAAAACATAAAATTTTGTAGTTTGTTTTGTCAAATAACAAGCAAAATTGTTTCCCAACTTCATGTTTTCACCCAACTGATTCCGATTTAAAAAATTTGATTCAATAATACCTACGGTTACGACTCGATTTCATTAACATAATTAAACAATGATTTTAAAGAAGGAATTACTAAGTAAACAATGAGTCGAATAACCCGAGTAAGGAATGAGAGAATATAAATAGTAACCAAAAGTTTTGCAAACATTCGCATAAAATATTAGAGGTATACAGAGTAGAGATGAAAGGATTTTCAGCGAAAACAAACATCTAAATCACGAATCTAGATCGATGATTATCTGAACAGTAATCACTATGCGTTTTTAGAAACAACCAATAAATGTGCATCCCACAAATATGAATAATAAGTAAAAAAACAAAAAGATCTAGTTAATTATAGAGTAAAGCAATGTGAGTCAATTAAATTTAAATGCACAACCACTATTCATGAGTATCCATACACCAAGATAGTAGCTCTGTTAAATATTCTAGTCACAATAAAATTTAAACATAAATAACAATTGAGCTTCATTAGAATCAATTCAATAAATAAGTTTCCAACTAACAAACATTATTTTGGTTGTAATTCCATATAATGGAATCCACCATTAAAGAACAAACATATTGTACATCTGAATAAGATAACATGACAATGCATTTAAACTTGAGAGGTTGTCAAGTCTTTCCGATAAGTTAGTATAGGACCATAAGGGTTTAAATAAAAAATTTTAACTTATCTTCGTAGTAGTGGCAAAATCCCTATCAACATATGGTCTGTGAACCCAGTCGGGAACAAATGTAACATATTTTTATTAGAACCTTACCATTAGGTTGTAAGTGGATTTGCTGGTGTGGACCGAGCACAACCACATAGGGGTATACATGCACATCAAACAAACAAGGAGTGTTAATATGATTTCTAGTAACAAGGTCGAGACGGATTTCATTTGATTTACACAGAGTTAGATAAATTTCCTCACCTTTGGCACGAAATAAGGAGGTTGAAGAGGAGGTGACCCTATCACCACTCTCACTGGGTGAGGGTTAACAACCTGCATTCCACAATATACATAGTTAAAAATGTGTATTGCAACCTGTAACAAATATTTTGAAGAAGTAAGAGCTTGAAAAGGAAAACTCCTTACGTGGCCAAACGAAGCATGAGCTTGAATATTGACGTTAGAATTCATTTTGAAGCTTCTATAGCCACAAAAATCGACCTTCACATTAATGTAATAAATTTAGAGTTTCCCATAGAAATCAAATTGAATAAGAAATGGGACTTTCAATTTCAAACTTACCTTAAATGAATGCAAAGAGGGCTAGGGGTCATATCCTCCTATTTTCCTCTTATCTCTCCTCTACCGACATGACGATAGAGAAGCATGACTTAGAATATGAAATTGTTTTCATTTCTTTTAAAATTATAACAAAAACAAGAACAAGAACTTGTAGAAACTTTAAATCTCTTACCTGGGAAAAGGCTTGGTAGGATGTACAATCATTCACAAAATATCAAAGAAGGATCAGTTCCTTTCCTAACCATGAAAAACCAGATAGGCCGAGGTCATCATAGTGGCCAGTTCACTCATAAAAAAATTCAAGTAAACCTCACAAAGAAGTAGAAAAATTTCATTAAATGACTGTGTAAGGAATGAGAGAGGTGGTGCAAGAAACCATGAATGGCTGATTTCTCTCCCATAGAATAGTTATAGAAAAAAAAAATGTAGAAATAAAACCTTGAGACATAGTAAAATCATGTTTAAAACCTTGGCATAACCCTTAGAAAATATCATGGCAAGTGGAGGGTTAAGATCCCTCCCGGACCACATTTACATGCATTTAAACTTTCCATTGAATGCACTTAGTTGCACTGTCAACTCACAGTAAGGGAATAATTAATTCCATAGTTCAAAAATTATATTTATGCACATGGAAACCATTTTATCTCCCTTCCAATTTTATTGCAAAACATCCTTTATAACATATTAACCATGATGTGTCAAGTAGTGGCTAAGGTCACGATTATGGTGACTATTTCCACCATAGTCCAAACACTTTAATCAAAATTTTAACGAAATCACGTGCTATGTTTCCAATGCATGTAATCTTTTATTAAAAATTTTAATATACCCTTTCCAACTTGTAGTAAAAGGGTGGAGGGTAAGCTAGGATAGAGCCTTAACTTTTAACCTTAGGTCGTTAGCAACTCAAACTTTAAAATAATATTAAGAGAAGTGGAAACATCACGTTGGTGAGTTGTTATAGGGTTGTCACCACCCAAATACAATGCTACAAGTGGCATAAACTGTCCATGAAATATAGAAATGATGCAAGTTAAATTACATGCATAATACTTGTCAAGACAAATATTTATACTCCAACCAACTTTTATATGTTACGACAACATAAATGAATAATAGAGTAAATGATTTTTAAATTTTTTGTATTTTAAAGGTGCGTGACATAATGGTATGAGAGCATGGATGCAACACTTGGTCTGAATGATCTGAACACTGAAACTGATAAAAATAGAAAACTTTCTTTATCTTTTTGTGGGTTGACACTCTTACGAACATGAAGAGAAGAATAACCTTGTTTTTGTAGGAAATTATGGCAGATGTGGGAATTTCTATTGAATATCCCATCCCAGGAATCCACTAAACAATGAAGAGGGTAATTTAATGGATAATGAAAAATAGGAAAATATAAATGAAAGTAGAAATGAAAACCCGTATGAATTACAACAAACAACGAAGGAATTAAGGGAACAAGTAAAATGAGTTAAATAAGATAACCAACATAACTTGAAAGATCAGGAAGAGTTAAAAAACATTATGTTGTCTAAGCTACACAGTAATGAAAAAGAGAAAAATAAGGAACCTGGACTTAACATGGAAATAACTATAGCTTATAAACGTAAGATAAGGAAACTGGAGTTCTCCAAACATGAGACTGAATCTTCAAGTGAAGAATCAACAAAGCATAATACTAAAAAACATAAAGATTCTAGTGAACGTCGTGATAGTAACCAAAAGAAAAAGAAATACAAAACTTCTGAATAAATTCATGGTGATTTCAAAATGATAAAACCTCATATGTTTAACGGAGAGATTAAGAAAGGAGAAGAAGCAAAAGGTTGGTGATCTAAAATGAAGAAATATTTCCATATTTATAACTAATCCGATAAATTAAAATCAAAATTGGTCATCTATAACTTAACAGGAAAAACATATATATAGTGGAAAGACATAAAGAAAGTAAAAGACATAAAAAATGTTATGTAACATGGAGAACTTTCAAGAAACAATTTAAATGAAAGTATCTCTCACGACAGTATTAAGAAGAAAAAACTAAAGAATTTTATGAATTAAGATTAGGTGCCATGACCATGAAAGAAATTCACAGTAAATTATTAAGTTTACTTCATTATGTGCCTTATGTCATTGACAAAAAACAAAAAATACAATGTTTTCTTAGTTTTTTTCCTCTTTTGTTTAAATAGAGGATTGAGTACGATAATTCAAAAACTCTGTAAGAATAAAATGAGAAAGGAAAACTTATGTTATGATCAGAATAAGAATAAAAGGGAAAATGTACCTACCTTGAAAATTAAAAGGTATGAAAACTTTGATCATAAAAAGAAAAATACTAAGTTCTATAAGAACACTGCAAATAACTACCACGTATATCAAGGGAATAACTATAAAATATTTAAGCCCCCGAACCCTACAACAAAACAAAAAGAACCACCCACTACTTATGATAAAAACACTACACATAGGGAACTGCTAAAATGATAAGAATGTGGTGAAGTCCTTAGAAATCACCATGAAGTTTAGAATAAAAAACTTCTAAATAAAAAACTTGAGAATGTTTAGTCAATCCAATAAGATTCTATAGTTGGGGATATGGCGAGAAGCATGCCCAGAATCAGTGCATCAGTGGAGAATCAGCAAGTAGACCATCAAACATCAATGATATAAATCAAAGGTATGATAAAAGACCAACCCATTTCTATACTGATTTATCCATGTGCAATTTTAAGCTATGTATCAACTAGGCTTGCAAAGTTATGTAAATTATAGCAAGAGAAGTTTGAAACTTCTTGGCTGGTACAACTAGCCACAGGCACAAAACTGAAAGTCACTAGTTACGTGAAAAACCATGAAATTATGATAAATGATTTGAATACACATGCTGAATTAAATATCTTACCATTAGGGTCTTATGATTTTCTTATATGAATGTACTGGAGTGAAAAATGTAGCAATAGTTTTAATAAATTAAAACATTTTTTAACCATAACTCCTATCTTAAAAATTACTGTTCGTTTTAAGGATTTTTTTGTATGCACCGACGCATGTAAAGAAGGATAGGTAGGGTACTAATTGAAGGAAACTATGTCGTGGTCTATGAGTCTATGAAGTTAAAATAAAAAACGAGAAGAATTATGCTACTCATGACCTTGAACTTGTTGCCATCATTCATGCGCTAAAAATGTGGAGACACTACCTCATTGGAAGAAGATTCTTACTAATGTCGGATAACATAAGTCTAAAATACTTGTTTGGTCAACAAAATATTGATGCTAGACAGGATAGGTGGTTCTCATTTATAAGAGAAGATGATTTAAAAATAAACATGTATCTAAAACGAAAAGAGAATAAAGTTGTGGATGCTTTAAGTCATCAGGAAAAAATGTTGTATGCAAGTAGCAACTATGAATTATATTTAGAAAAAAAAATTTAAATGCTGAAAAAATTGATGAAGAGTATCAAATCCTAAAGGAAAACACCGCAAAAAATTAAAGGAATCAAATAAAAAAAGATCTTAGTCTTAATGGAAGAGGCTTGTTACAAAATAAAGGTAAATTATATACACCAAATTCAACATATATTAAATAAACTGTTATGGATGAGTTACATAAATGACCTTATTCAGGACACCCTCGATACGAGAAAATGATTACCATGACAAGAAAATAGTTCTTTTGGAATAATATGAAAAAAAGTAGAAAAACATTTAACACGTTGCACTGAATGTCAATAGGTGAACGCAGAACACCAACATCCAGCAGGATTACTGCATTCATTACCCATTCCAGAATTGAAATGGGAAGTGATCAACATGGAATTGATAACATATTTACCTATGAATGTTAAACAACACGACCCAATCATGGTAGTAATGGATAAATTAAGTAAATAAACTCACTTTATTCCAGTAAAATCTACTTATGAGGCTATTAACATTGCTGATATTTTTATGAAATAAATTTTTAGGTTACATGGTGTACCCAAAGTAGTAATCTCAGATAGAGATGCAAAATTTACAAGAAATTTTTGGAAATCCTTGTTTAAAGGACTAGACAAACAATTAAATTTAAACACTGCATATCATCCTCAAACTAATGGATAGAGTGAAAGAGTAAATTAGATTCTAGAAGACATGCTTAGAATGTACATATTGGATAAACTTGGTAAGTGGGAATATTACTTGCAATTAGTAGAATTTACATATAACAATCATTTCCATGTTTTGGCTCGATAAGTCCATTTTAAATTATATACGAATGAAAAATGTAACACTCGAATTTCTTGGAGCAGTCCCATATACAAATTAATGTTAGGTCCTGAATTGTTAAAAGATATGGAACTCACAATGACACATGTAAAACAAAATTTGAATTCTTCCCAATATAGGATAAATGTAGAAATTCAGGCCTGCAATAGATTAATTTCACTCATAGC
>LPNX011070008.1:211541-255111 GCA_001517045.1 Pseudotsuga menziesii | reverse complement strand
TAGGGCCAAAGGCAACTATTTCCTCCGGTGATCATGTCTACAACATAGAGAACCACACCTATTGCTCAATACGTCCAATAAGGATATAACTCTGAGTTTAACATCGTCTATACAAAGGGTAGGCCTTTTGGTCTAGGCCATGCTTTATGACCAAATACTAGAGACAAAATCCCTAAGACCCGTTCCTCTATGAATCATGTATCATGTATCATGCACATGCTCTTAAAAACCAATTTCAAATAATTTTTTATAAAAAATTTATTATTTGTCTCGGGCCTACAGTTGATTAATTGTATTTATGGTTCATATAGGTTTGTTTAGTTGGTGTTTTATCGATTTTTTTCAATCCTCCATGAATTCACGGAGGATTGAAAAAAATTGGGCAGCATTTCGGCTTGCCCGAGACACATTTCAAAAATAAACCGGTAGCATAAACCCTACCGGTTGACATAATTTATATATATATATATATAACAAATTAACAAAAAAATTCAATTTAACTACAAATTTTCAAAAATCCGGCAGCATTTCTGCTTGCTGGTACACATTTTAAACATGAAAATTATAAAAATATAAATTTACTAAATTTGAAAACAAAACTATAAAAACATTACTAAATTTGAAAACAAAATTATAAAAATATACATTTTTCAAATTTTATAAATTTATTAAAAAAAAATTTAAATTCCATTTAAATTGAAAAATGTTACCTCTTTGCTCCGACATTGTGATGAGGATGGGTTGCTTTGGGGCGATGGTCGCTATTCCTCGGTCGAGTGATTGAAAATGACAATTGGGGCCCCCGCGGCCCCTTTTTATAATTTTTTTTAAAAAAGGACCTCGGTCGAGGTCCATACCTCGGTCGAGGTATTTATTAACCCTCGGTCGAGGTATTGTAACCTCGACCGAGGGTTAATAAATACGTCGACCGAGGGCTGAAAAAAACCTCGGTCAAGGGCTTTATATAACCTCGGTCGAGGTACGTTTTTTTGTTTTTGGCAATATGCGCTTGCCAAAAAGTGTTGCCCAGGTCCGTGGATTCACCCTTATGGTTCCTGCTTATCATCAATGGTGCATACATTTTTTTTCAGAAGAAAAAAGCTAATCCTTGATATTTATTGAGAATCAAAGGAAATGGTTACATAGAAGTGATATCATAATGTATCAATATCCTAAATGATCATGTCCAAAAAACAAAATATATCTATAAGTATCAATCCCATAATTGAGTAAGAATAGAAAGAGCCAGAAGATTGGCCACACTAATACATTTGGGCGGATTTTCCCACGAAATACTTCCACGTTTTGAACATTCATGGATTAATACTTCATTTTTTTATCATGGCGGAAAAACCGTGGCAATATCGACGTTTTTAATTTTCAACAAACTTTCGTCTCTATATCGACGATATATGGCTATCTTTGCACACCCGCCAAACCAATTCCAGTTTTCAAGGGCTCTTGGTTGTTTACATGCGGGTCAAGTTGTAATGGAATTAATAATTATCCTTGATGAGTTAGAGTAGGCTTCTCTTTTTGCTGAAGCTTCACAACTCTACTCAAATTCAAAATTTTATTTTGTGTTATAAATCTGTTGGGTTTGGGTGAAGGGGTACCATATCTGAAAGAAGTGTTTTATTTATAAAAACGATCAACAAGATGCATTAGCTGCCTCCCAGTCCCTCTCTGACAAGCACACAAAGTGTCTGTGGAGTCTCCAGGATAAAAACTCAATCCTTCCATCCTTGAAAGCGTAATGTGAGAATGTGCATGGAATTGTCCATCCGTTGTACCACCTGACTCATGCATTTTTGGAAAATTTTCTATAGTTGTGATTGATTGAGCCCGGATTTATTTATCAACCATATCCAAAACTAGAGAGATCAATCATACTCTGCAACAATCATCTGGTCGTAAATTCACAAAAGGTAAGCATGCATCCTTTTTTGGGGGATACAAACTAACATTGAGGCTTAAAATAACAGTTGTATTCTTTAGGTCATGTACCTTACGAACGAATTTAACAAACCTACAACTCCCTCCTTTTATTTAAACTAGAGTAATTGCAACAAGAGGGTCCAGTCAACAATGACTCTAGCCAATTCGTTTTTTTTATACACCCGATGCTCCACTAAGCTATTTTTCGTTGACACAGTGTTAATCACTTTCCACAATAGAAGGACAACTTTCATTTGGACCATTTGGGCCACCTAGTGTTCCAATACGTTGTGAGTAAATCAAAGGCCATTGCACAACACTTGTTGGAATCAATGGAAAATTCAGTCTATTAGACATAATGCTCACTGAGAGAGTGGGGGGCGGGGGGGGGAATCAGTGAGCTAAGGATTCAACTCAATTTCAACTTTTTCTACCAATATTATATCATTATTTCACAATTGCTTCAACAACATATTTATCAAAGAACAATATCAACTAGGAACATGTCATTCATCAATTAAACACGTTACTATCAAGACATTGCACAAGGGACACAAGATATAGTTTTGTAATCTTTATATAAGTGGAGACTTCAATCTCCAATATGGACTACAACCCATAAGGTGGAACCACCCACCAGAATGGTTCAGTCAGCTACAACTGACTGGGATTCTACAACATCCAAATAAGCTTCAACTTGTCAAAAGACCAATAAGTCTTTCTCTAGCTCCACTCAACCTCCCTATACAAATTTTAGATTACAAATTACAATTGATACATCAGACTCTTCCAAAGTTTTCCACAAGCACACACATCAAAAATACCAATCAGCAAGTCTTCATTCTGTACTCAGCAAGTCATTCAACATACAACATAATGCAGCCCTGTCTCAACTCTATCCATACACCATTAGTATCTTGTCTTTAGTACCATCCACATCAACATATAGGCTTCCAAACTGTTTAATTTAACACTTAGACAAAATTGTTTTTAACTTGTAAAAACATTTTTTCTTCTACTTTGGAAAATTTATTTCTCCCTCATGTGATCACCATAAGGAAACCTACAATCATGGCTAGATAGTCATTTCAACAATTAACAAGACCATATCACAAGATAAATCTGTTGACACACACATAACCTATGGCAAGCATTTCAAAATAGCTTCTCAACCTCTTTTGAACATCAAAACATATTTCTTCCAATTTTGGCAGACTCCTCAGTTTCACACGTGTGAACACTCTATGGAGACCTGAAGTCATGAGCAGATGGAGAACTTACCAAAGAATGGATCCATGACATTTGATAAATTTACTTTCACAAAGGCAGCCCTTGGTGGGCATTTCCAACTGACCTCTCAAACTCCTATTTTAAACACTTGGTCAATTTTCTTTTGTTCTCACTATGCAAAATATTATTTTTCCTATTTTTGGCAGATTGATATTTTGCATATGAGACCATGATAAGACACCCTGAAGGTATGGCTAGATAGTCAGTTCACCAAGGAACATGCCTATGCTACCTGATGAATTTTAGCATCAAAATAACCCCTCCCTGTGAGCATTTCAAAATTCCTTTTCAATTTCCTGAATCTAACAACCAATTTTCTTGTGTTCTTAAAATGCAAAATAATATTTTTCTTACTTTTGGCAGATTTATATCTTTGTCATAAAACACTCCATGGGATAACTGATACCATGGTTAGATGCACCCATCAACAATATATAGCCTAAGAATTTCATATTATTTTTCTCATCATCCTATGAGATAGGGCGGGCATTTCCCTAAGGCCACTGAGGCAGTTTTTCCAGTACTGGAATAGTGCAAAACAACCTGAAACTCTATTTTGGCAGACCATTATCTTTGTAATCAAACATCTTCTTTGAGAACTGAGACCATGGTGAGATATCCTCTTCAACAAGATGTAGGATGATAGCTTCAGATAATTTTTTTCATACACCTATAAGGTACGGCGGGCATTTTCCCAAGGCCACATGAGACAGTTTTTCCAACACTTGGACAATTTTCTTAGTCTAGTCCAATCTACCTAAAACACTGTTTTGGCAGGTTCATAACTTCTTCCTCATCTACTTCCAAGACAATCTGAAGACATGGTCAGGTAGGCCAAATATCAATATACAAGACCCCCATATGGTGCAGGCATTTTCTTCAACACACAATTTGTGGCAGGAATTTTCTTAAGGCTACCTGAGCCGGTTTTCCAACACTTAGTCATTTTCCTATTTTTCACCAAATTACCATATTTTTCCAAAATGATTGTCATTAATGTTGTCATCAATGACAATCCTATTCATCACAGTATTCATGTTTTTCTTTATAGAAAATGGTATATAATATACTGCATTCAAAAATATACTTATATCTAATGTATTTGACAAGTTATTGTTTGGTATGGTGTATGTAAGACAATTACTTGTCACTGTAAGGATTTTTCACTATGAATGAAAAAGCAAGGAAGCTTGCTCAGTTTAGAATGGCATTAGAGGCGAAGGTATATGGAAAATTTTATTTCTCTTGCTCTGATTGCAAGGGCTTGCAAAGAAGAAGAATTTTAATAACGACGGCTAAAAGACATAGTAGGGAGAAGGGGCACGCCGAAGGAGGTTATGAATATCATCCCTTGGTAAGATGTTATTCAATTTTTAATGTATTCTCTGTAATAGTCATCATGTCATGAATTTCAATAAAATGTCTTATCGTTTTATTATATGTTCTATACGCACTAATTTTACTACATTGTTTGTAAATATATAGACAATGCCCCCAAAATGTCCCCTTCCAGAGAGTTATTTGCCAAGTACTAGCTGAAATACTCATTTACAGGGTGACGAACATCTAGATCAAAATATTGAAGCTGATCAAGTTCTTAATGATGATATGGATGGAGATAACGTTAGTGATACAAATCAGGAAGATGAGATACATAGATTGATCCAAGACACATTTGATCCAATGGATGAGGACAACCAGGATGATAGTCATGATGTTGATCCTCTACTCGAGAAGGCATGTCAACCTATTTATGAAGGATCAAAAATAGATCTTCTATATTTTATATTGTTTTTAGTCAACTTGAATGTTTTTAATGGTTTATCAAACACCTGTCTCACATAGATACTAAGGTATGTAATTTGCTAATTATTTATGTCTGCATGTTCACATGTACATAAAGGGTTTAATTTTTTCCTATATTGCTATTGTTATCTAATTTGTAAAGTATGGATGCGATATTGATGATTAATATTGTTTACATTGACTTATTCTTTTGAATTTTGTAGATTGTTAGGTGAATCTCTATTACCAACGTCAAATATTTTACCACACACATATCGAGAGATATATGTAATTATGAAAGAATTTGGAATGGAGTATCAAGCTATTGATGCATGTACTAATGATCATATCATATACTATGGACAATATGCATTAGAAAATGAATTCCCACAATGTTAAACAAGTAGGTATCGAACTGATAAAGTGACAAAAAAGGTGCCTCACAAAGTTCTTCGTTATATTCTGATAATTCCACATCTCCAACGGTTGTTTAGGTGTCAAAGTATAGCACAGCTTATGGATTTCCATGGAAAGAACAGAAGTCGAGACGATGTTATTTGAATGCCTGTAGATGGGTCTGCATTTAGGTGCATCGAATAAAAGTGGCCAATTTTCAAAGAAGAACCTCGAAATGTTAAACTTTCGTTGGCAGCTGATGGTTTCAATCCATTTGGAGAGCTTCGTTCTACCTACTCAGTGTGGATTGTTTTTGTTATAAACAATAACCTTCCTCCTTGGATGTCGGTCAAGAGAGAGAACACAATGTTGGGAATGATTGTTCTAGGTATTTAATTAATTTGTATTTTTTTACTTGAAAGTTTGATCACTAAATATTTCATTTCTTTGTTTCGTGCATGATAATTATGTCTTTTATATATAACGACATATAGCTAAATACAATTAATCATGTATGTTGGACCAATTAGGTAAGTACCAGGTTAAAGATATGAACGTATATATTGAGCCTCTTATCGATGAGTTGTTGAAGTTATGGGTTGGCGTCACTATGTATGACCTCTCTATACCAATAGGGAAAAGATGATTTCAATTCCGGAATACTTGGATGGACAATTCATGATTCTCCCAGGTTAACACATTTTTGTGGTATATTGTTACTTTCTTTTGTTCTTTAATATTATATATATCTATTGAAAATATCATGCATTATTTTAAATGGTAATTCTAATTCACTACACTAATTCATATATCTTGTAGGTCTTCAAACAAAGGGTAAATTTGCATGTCCAGCTTGTGGTCCCAAGGTAAAATCTTGTCGTTCAAGGAGTTTAGCAAAGGAAGTGTTTAATGAGTATAAGCACTTTCTGCCTAAGAACCATAGTTATCGAACTACATACAAAGCAAAATCAATGGTAAAGAAGAGAATGGAAAAAAACCATGAAGAATGACACATCACCTATGGAACTTGGAATATAATAGAAATCATCAAGGTATGCCAAATTATTTATGTATTGTTGGAATATTGGTCAATACTTAGCCAAATTTATGAATATGCAAAACAATATTTTTCCTAGTTTGGAAGATTTATTTCTTGCACATGTGACCATCATAAGGAAAACCAAAAGCATGGGTGGATAACCACTTCAACAAGGAACAGATCCATGCCACCCTATGAATTTTATTAGCACAAGGACACTGTTGAGTATGGTTGTCATTGATGTCAAAGGAGGTCACTAATGACAAAAGAAGTGTTGATATGGCATGTGTGATGAGGTTGAAAAACACATGTTGGTGTCCTAATGTCTCATGATGTCATTGTTACATTCTGGTAGTAGTTGGTAACGATATGATAATTTGGGGATTTTGACTAAGTGTTGAAAAATTGCCCTAAAGAAGTTTCCTTATGAAAATGACCACCATAATTCATAAGAAGAATAAAATGCCTGCCATGACCTGCCATCCCATAGTTTGTTGAAATATCTATCTAACCATGGCCCCGGTTCTCAGAAAAACTGCTTGAAGAAGAAGATACGAGTCTCCCAAAAGAAGGTTTTTTGGTCAAATTAGTCAGAATTTATCTAGGGAAATGCCTGCCATAATTTGTGGGTTGAAGAAAATGACCGCACCACATGGTCATCTTGTAGGTGTATGTTTTTTCTACCTGACCATGTTCTCACATTGGTTTGATAATGCTTGAGGAAGAAGATATGGATCTGCCAAAACAGGGTTTTAGGTCGTCTTACACCAAAGTTTAGTAAAATGCCCACCTAGGGCGAATGAAGATGATTCTAGGAGTGAAATCAGCATAGGTGTGCCCATTAAGGTGTAATACATCATCTAGTAGCATTAGTTCAGGTTTTGGGTGAAATGAAAAATCCACCTTAGGTTTTGGACAAATTGTCTATGGAATTATTGGTAAAATATGCCTAAGTGGCCTCAAGGAAATGCATGCCACCTCTCATAGGATGATGAGAAAAAATATATAAAAGTGATAGGCTCTAGTATGTTGGTTGGTGCATCCAACCATGGTTTCATATTTCCCAAAGAGTCTTCGAGGAGGAAGATATCAATCTTCCAAAAGTTCCCCTCACCTTCATTTGCACTATACCAGTAAAATGCCTACCAAGGTTAGATGATGAGGTTTCAGGAGAGAAGATTCACATGGTTGAGTCAGTATGATATTCCTCACAATGTGGATGTCTCACTCTCCAAGTTTGATGAAAAAAATAAAATCACCTTGGTGACTTAGGGTTTGAAGAGATTTGTCCAAGTGTCAATAAGCAATTTCGAAGACCACTTTCAAATGCATGCCAGATGTTGGGTGTATGTCAATAGGTTCATCAATTGGCATGGATTTTTTATTTGTTCAAATGGCTATCCAGTGATACTTTTAGGATAACTTACAATGGTCACATATGCAAAAGATCAATCTGCCAAAAGTAGGAAAAATACTATTTTGCATATTGAGAAACACAAGAAAATTGCCTGTGTTGAGAATAGGATATTGAGAGGTAGTTTGGAAATTCCTGCCAAGGGATGTCCTTGTGAAAATAAATTTATCAAATGTCATGGATCAAAGGCCACCTGGACTAGTTTTCCAACACTTAGCCATGTCCAAGAGTTTCTCCAAGGTTTATCCTGAAACCCTATTTTGGTAGACTTATAACTTTCTCCTCAGAAATGATTAAGGCAAACTAAGACCATGGCTAGATAGCTAGTTCAAAAATATATAGCCTGATATGCTGGTACAGGAATTCTATTCAAACCATGAATTATGGCAGGCATTCTCTTAGAGTAGTTTTGACTAATTTTTCATACTTAGTCAATTTCCAAAGTTTCACAAAGTTGCCATATTTTTCCAAAATGATGTCAGATTACAACATTGACTTCCTGATAGCACCAGAACACCATTATGTGTCTTTCTAGCCTCACCATACATGCCACATCATCATACTTGCAATGTCATTACTTCCTTTGTCATTCCTTTGTCTTTCACTGAGTTTACCCTGCCATCATGTCTTTGGTTATCCTTTTGTCATTCACTGAACTCCTTTGACATCAATGACAATCACATTCAACTTGTATCATATATTATATAAATATTTGTTTTTTTTAGTGAATTATGTTCAACGTGGTATGTACCTATATTGATTAATTAGTGTTAATTTGATTTTGTTGATGTTTCATGAATGTCATTAAGGCACGAATGGGCTTCCACGAGGAATGAAAATCTACCCAATGCAATTCAATAGGTTGCCATACTACGAGCACCTAAAAATAGTTCATTTGTTTGATACAATGCATATCGGGAATAACATAACATAATTGTTATGGAAAATATTAGATGGAAGGACTGACAAAGAAAGAATTGGAAATATTTGTAGTGACATCCAAGAAGCTAATCACGTATTGCAAAGTGTGATCATTAATTCTAATGGTGATGGTCGTCAACAGAATATTAGTCTTCCTTGGTGCTTGACAGAGCAACAGAGAAATATTGTAAAAGAGGTCATCAAAAAAATCAGGTTTCCGACGGGGTTTTCGTCTAACATAAAGAATATCTTAATGAAAAAAGGTGATTTTGGTGGGGTTAAAACACATGACTGGCATACATTCATTAAGGTAATTGTGATTTTTTAATACATTTCCTTATTGGTATGCACTATTTTATTAATTTTATTCTCTTATCTGGAAATAAATAATAATTATGTGTTTTTTGATACAATATGTTCTACCTTTATCTCTCCCAGACGACCTTGACAACAACATAAAACAAATTATTTCTATTCTTGGAAAATACATGAGGTAAGTAATGTTTTATATGGAAAATGTACTTGGTCCGTAATATGTAGCGGAACTTATTGACATATTATGTTTTTCCCGCAAATTTTATATATGGCTTGATGTTATTTCATTGCATCATTTGTAGGTGGTTTTCCTCAAAAGAAATCCATAAAGAAGATATAAGGTAGTGGAAGAAAGAAATTCCTTGACTAATGTGTGAAATGCAACAGTATCTACCTCCAACATTTTTCAATGCATAAGAAAACTACCTCATACACCAAGTTGAGGAGATTGAATTATGTGGATCGGTACACACAAGGTCGATGTGGATGGTGGAGAGGCAGTTGAAGTTGTTGAAGGATCTTGTTAGACAAAGAGCACGTCCTGAGGGTTCTATGGTTGAGGGATATAAGGTATATCAATGCATGGTGTATATTAGTGAATATCTACCTAAATTAGCAAAAAATATGAATGTGCCTCGCATTTGGCATCTCAACTCCATCAACAAATTTGAAGGGGAGGTCCTATTGGGGAAAGGTACAGTGAGGACCATGAAAGGTAATTATTAGATTTTGTGGAATTAATATATTACACATGCATTTTTCGAATTTTATTTTATCATACTGATTTTTTATTTTTTATTAATCCTGCATATTCAACTGTATTAAACTATGCATGTAATGATATTTAATTAATGATAGTGAATTGTTATTTTTTCATATAGTTGCTCGAGTGTGGGATGCTTTACATTTATAAATTGCAAACAACCTTGATTGGATGGAGCATTGGATAGAAGATTGTGAAGAATGCTTCGGTAGGTTATCATGGGAAGGGGTCAATGAGATGAATAAAACAATTCATCATCATCGACATCAATTTCCTGATCTTACGATGCAAAGGGAAGTTTATTTAGCCTATGGTTTAAAAGATAAAAAGGCAAGTAAATTGTTTACCTGCATTTTTCTAGTTACTTCCATTTTTTACTTTTTTTTAAGTTTTCAAAAATATTTTCTAAGTCCTATATGACGTTTTCTTAATTCACAATGTATTTTTTACTTGTTGTCAATGTTGTAGTTGAAACATCACAAGGGTATGTGGTGTAATGGTCATAAATTTCGTATCAAAATGTTGGATGATAAGATGAAAACCTTGGATTGTGGGATAACTGCAATGTTTAAGGTCACCAATGTTTCCTCTAGAAGTGACAGACATCCAGAAGAAACTGAGAATAGGTACTATGGGCATTTGGAGGACATAACTAAGTGTGATTTTAATTTCTTTAAAATAGTTTTGTTTGAGGTGAAGTTGTACATGCAACAGATGCATGAACGTGATCCTGAAAGAACTGTTATTGAGCATGTTAATGGATCTAGCATGGTTAATACAAGGGAATTTGAACCGAATACAGAGCCTTATGGTCTTCCAAGTCAATGTGAGCAAGTCATTTACTCAGAGGTACCAGGTAAAGCAAGTTGGTCATACGTTGTTAGATACGATCCAAGAGGAAGAATAGTAAAGTATAATAATGTAGATGATGAAGATAATCATGAAGAAGAAGATGATGATGATGATTCAGATAAGGAGCAGGAGGTTGCAATCGATGTGTTAGATGAAGAAGTTAAAGAGGTTGATCATTCAAATGTAGTAAACGATGATCTCATTGACGATGTCGATGACTATATTAGCGAAGATGCCATTGATGATGATGTTGATGTGAATGATCCTTTCATCAATATGTATTCTGAACCAGATCCTAATATAGATGTTGAGTTGGATGAAGAAGAAGATGAATGATATTTAATGGTTGAAGAGTAGAGGCACGTGTTTATATCTTTTATTTCATGATGATCTTTATATGTTTTTATTTCAAAATGCCTTTTGTAATGTTTTTATAATTAAATAGATAAATTTGTATTGTTTTATAATTTTTTTTTATGAAGAGGTGTGATAGTTATGAAGATTAAAATAGAATTTGTGCAAAGTGCATACCCAAGCAAAGCATTGATTTGTTGCTGAAAACCTCTTTGTGGGCATAATTTGTGAGCCTGAAAATCAGTCTACGGGGAGAATTTGTGAGCCTAAAATACAGTACACATGCATCACCTTACCTCTGCTTCGAACCTGGATAACCATGGCCGAACTTCAAACAAGGGTGTCCAGCATGATGAGCGCAGCTGAAATGCAGGCATCCTCCTCTGCAACCCTAGTTGAAACATAGTCGTCCACAGATGAGAGGGTAATAGTAAAAAAATTCCAGGAGAATTCTGATGCATGGAGAGATGCAAAGATGTGGCCACTAGGTATGGAAATTATCCTGAGGAAAGCAGAAGTTTTTGACATTTTGTGGGGAATTTTTAGTTATGTTGATGAGGAGACAGATGAGGCAATTTCAAAATATGATGCTGGGAATACAGAACTCATAATTTTTGGGAAGCGAGTATACCTCAACCTTGATTTGGTTTCCCAAGATACAAATATTCCATGTAGAGGGGGAGCAATTTTAAGCTCAAGGAAAACCCTCGGACAGGAGAAGAACCAAATGGCTGGTAAAATTTGTGGGAGAGAAGTAAATGTTCCAAGGAGTGGTTTAAAAATGCAAGATTTCCCTCCTAGAATATACAAAACTTTGATTCATATTGTCCTTAGGACAATTCTGAATCATCACAAGGATAACATTTTGGGTGAATGTATGCGGGTAGTGATACATTAGGTGGAAGATATACCTATACATATTCCTTATCTAATGTCCAAGAAACTCCACTCTGCCCTACAAGAGAACCAATTAAGGAAGGTTAAATTTAGTTTCCCGGGCACACTTCAAAAAATTATTGATTTATGTCAACCCCATGCTACTGAAACAGAGATTGGTGATATTAGCCAGCATGGAAATATATCTTTGCCAAAACCACCTGTTCATTAAACATACATTAGGAAACGTAAAAGCAGGGAACATAATAAGTAATTTCATGTACAATATCCTTAGCAGAATGAGGAATTAGTACAATATCCTGAGCACCATGGGGAATTACCATTACACCCTGTTGAACAGAACGAGGAACCGCTAGTACAAAGTCCTGAGCACCATGGTGAATTACGAGTATAGCATTCTGATTTGGTCACAAATAATGAAATGCGTGCTGCCATAACTTTGAAAGTGTTTAAGGGGCATGTAGATAGAGGTCATTGGGAGGAGGTGACAGGAAACAAAATGGAACAAACAACTGCTCACTTTTCCATTCCTCAAGACATTCTTGATAGAATTCCTCCTAAACAATTGGCAATTGAGTATGATTGTTCTTCCAAATCAGAATCAGGGGCTTCCACTATGCATTTAAAAATTGCATCATATAAGTTTTATAGTAGGTATGTGTTCATCCTATATGATAAAATGGAGCATTTCAATGAAAAAGCTTCCTATATATGCAATTGGGCGGAAGAGTGCTTGAGAAAAGATGATAATATTTTACAATGCCTAAAACATATAGCAGTGTTGCAGAAAACAGTTGTGGATAATAATTTCAAAGCGGACATAATTATAAAAGGGAAAGAAGAAATGGTTAAATTATTATCCAAAGAAGTAAAAAAAACACTAATGATGCTGAAAAATCAATTCAATCCATGAGGGTTGTGTATGAAGAGGCTTTGGAAAAAGCTAATGCTGAAGCGAGTGAACTCAAAGAAGAGTTGAAAAAAAGACCACATGTTCTCAATGTACCACCAGTGAGGATAGAAATGGGTCCTTTACAGGTAATGGAGAAGAAAAATAAAGAATATGAACAGGTAGTACAAGAATATGAGTTGAAGTTGAAAGACTGGGAGGGAAGCCATGAAAAAAAAGTTGGAGAATTAGAATCAATACTTTCCGATTTGAGAAAAACCATTTATAGGCAAGCTGATAAGCCGAAAGGAACAAGGTTAGCAAGGATATCTGAAACTTTAAAACTTAAAAAACAAAGTAGGGGAAAAATAAATTCTAGTGAAGAAGGTGGTGAGGGTGAAGGTAAGGGTACCAAAGGAGATGATGGTAAGGGTAGAAGGAAAAATACACCTACAGGTACAATGTCCTTAGAAGAGCGAGAGAATTCCTTAGCAAGTTGAGAGAAGATTCTACAAGAAATCTTCTCAGCAAGCCTTGCACTAGGTTATTTGTATGCCTCATCACCGTTACATAAAGAAATGAAAGAGAAGATCGCTGGGAAAGAGGAAAAAATAAGAGAGCTGGAATAAAAACTCTTAGAAGGTAGAAAAGTTCAGCATTTGGGATGTGATGTGGAAATTCAAACACTTAAATCCATAATTGTTGATTTGGAGAAGGAATTAAAAGGGCCAACTACTACAATGAGTGCAATTCTTGTCCTTCCCAACGAGATAGAGTTGAGGGCAAAAGAGCAAGAAAAAGAAATACATAATCTAAAACGTAAATTGACTGAAGTTAAAAATCAGTTGAAACATACAAAAGAGAAATTGGAGGTCAAGGAAGAACAAGAATCAACGAAGTATAAGAAAAATGTGGAAATGTTGAACAAACTAATGGCAGAAAAAAATGGTTTTCTTGAAAATTTAAAAAAAGTTTCACAAAGAGTTTAAGAGCTTGAAAAGAAACCGCAATAATTGTCTTGTCCAACTCCAGAACAATTACAGTCTTCTACAAAAGGCAAGAGAGACAATTCAAATTTGTCTTCTACTCAAGAGGATGGATTGCAACCATCTCTGAAACATGCTAGACATGTATAAATCAAGGTATATGTTTATTTATCGACAGTTAATGGAAAAAAAAAAATTGTATGATGGAGTTTTGTATTTATCGGCATATAATGAAAAATGCTTTTTAGTTGGTATATCAATGTACATATGTATTTATCAAAAGTTAATGATTTTTCTTGTATGATGGAGTTTTGTATTTATAGGCATATAAGATAACATTATATAAAATCCATCTTCGAATCCAATGTTTTCAATGATCAATACGAGAATGCTTGTAGGTTGTGAAAGAAAGCATCAATCTCTTCGAAATAAATTAAATTTATGTATGTTTATTAAATAATAAACTTTGTTTTGTTTATGTCTCTTATTTATTTCATCTTTTTTTAATTAACTAGCTGAGCAATCTCTATTTAAATCTCTGGCTTGTGCAGGCATCTGAAAAACTTGTTTAGTATATATTTTTAAGCTATGTGCGGGCATACTCATACACTGTGTGAACATGATTTTTTTTCAACATGGAAGGTTAATTTTTTTACTCATGTGACCTCCATAGGGAAAACTGAAACCATGACTAGATAAACACTTCAACAAGGAGCAAATACATGTCATTTGATAAATTAATTGACACACACACATCATTTGGTGGGCATTTGAAAATAGCATTTTAAACTACATATTTACCACTTGGACAAAATTATAAAACCCTAAGTCAACATGAGGGATTTTTATTTTCACCAACTCTTGAGCCAATGATACCCGATGATGTAGTACATCCCATTGAGCACAACAAAATTGATTCCCCCTTCAGACTCATATTCTTCTGAGTTGGGTGGGAATTTTACTGGACTGGAGCAAAACAAGCCAGAGGGCACTTTTGACATACTGGTAACTTCATCTTTAGAGATTTTTTGGACAAAATAATGATGTGGTTAGATGCACCAATCAACACTCTAGAGACCCATACCCTCAACACAATTTAATCCATCAACTGCTGGAAATGGCGGGCATTTTACTTAGGTCACTTACGCATTTTTACCAGATTTTTTATCAAACCCTAGGTCAACGTGATGAGATTTTTATTTTCATCCAATTTGAGGTGTGAGACACCCAATGGATAGAGGCCAACATGGTGATTCCATTGGGACCACTTTCAACCTCTAAAGCTTCTTTGTCTCTCCTCGGCGGGCATTTTCTTCTTCCAATGAATTATTGTGGACATTTTCATAACGCAGCTGCTTTAGGGAAGTTTTTCATCACTTAGTCAAATTCCCAAAATTATCATACTCTTGCAAACCACTATTAGAATGTAACAAAGACATCATGAGACAATAGGACACCATCAGGTGTCTTTCCAACCTCATCACATCATGAAACTCATATTTTTGCCATCTGACCATCACTAAGCAAACTGAAGGTATGGTTGGATAGCCAGTCCACTAGGCAACAAGACCATGTCACCCTTAGAATTTACTGAGACAACCTGAGCCTCTGGCAGGCATATCAAAATAGCTTATTAACTTCTTTTGAGCATCAAAACATATTTCTTCCTATTTTGGAAGACTCCTATTTCACATGTGTGAACACCCTATGGACACCTGAAGTCATGAGCAGATGGAAAACTTACCAAAGAATGGACCATGACATTCGATGAATTTACTTGCAAAAATACATCCCTTTGCAGGAATTTCCAACTGACCTCTCAAACTCCTGTTCTTAACACTTAGTCAATTTTTCATACTTTTGAATATGCAAAACAGTTTTTCTTCTATTTTGGCATATTGTTATTTTCCTCATGTGGTCACCATAAGAAAAACTAAGAACATGGCAAGATATCCAATTCATCAAAGAACAACCCCATACCCTTAGATAAATTTATCATCATTAATACAATCTCTGGTAGGAATTTCCGTGAAGCCACTTAGGCAGGTTTGCCAGTACTGGAATAGTGCAAATATGGTTGGGAGGCACTTTTGGCAGGTTGACATCTTCCTCCTTAGAGACTCTCTAGTGAGGAAATTGACATGGTTGTATGCTTCATACAACACTCTAGAGACTCACATTCTCAATACATTTTTCACATCATCCTAGGAGGCATGCTAGCCATTTCCTTAAGGCCACTTGGGAATATTTAACATCAATTCCATAATTGGACAAATTTCTCAATTTGGTCTAATCTACCTAAAACACCCTTTTGGCAGGTCCATAACTTTTTCTTCATCCACTTACAAGAAAATATGAATACATGGTCAGGTAGGCCGAAGAACAATCTACAAGACCCCCATGTGTTGTGGCCATTTACTCTAACCCAGAATTTAGGGCAGGCATCTATCTGAGGGTACTTAGCCATTTTTGCATCCACTAGTGAAAAACCCTATTTTTGCATGCCTATATCTTTCTCCTCAAGAAAGATTAAATCAAAATCAAATCATGAATAGGTATCCAAACCAACTAGCTATAGGACGGTACCATGGTGAGGGAATTCTTCTCAAACCATGAATTGTGGTGGGCATTCTCTTAAGGCTGCTAGGACCAATTTTGACTAATTATTTCATACTTGGTCAATTTCCTGATTTTCACCATTTTTCCATATTTCTCTAGAGTGATGTCATAATACAACAATGACTTCAACTTCATGCCATGTCATCATCTATGCCAGGCCATTTCATCATATCCTCCATATCATCATTCATGCCATGTCATCACCACCTTGGTCTTTCCTTTGACTTTCATTGAGTTCACTCTTGCCATCATGTCCTTTGGTTATTCCTTTGTCATCACTGAACTCCTTTTGACATCAATGACAACCATATTCCATATTGCCAACATGATGGTGGTGGTGGTGGTGATGACGACGACAACGATGATATATACAAGTTGAATGAATAAAGTATGTAGAAACATTTTTAGTAAAAATGGCATGACCTGGATAAGAGTGTTTTTGGAATTCATGGCTAATGTGGATATATAGGTCTTTTGAAGTTTGATGTAAATATTTTGTTCTTGAAAGGCATGTTGGAAGTAAAGTGTTGACACTCAAAATGTACCCAGGTTGTGGAAAGGTAAATCTTGAGGTAACATTAGAACCTCTTTAGACTGTATTTCTGACCTAATATAGTCATAGAGGGATCTCTCGTTATTTACAAGGTTTTCATACTCAAAATATTCAATCAAATATGGCCAGAAGGTCAGATTTCTTATTAGAACGAGTTTGTTTTTTATAAATTTTGGGGGGACAATCATGGAGGACACCATTGGGTGATGGAGTCAACAATCAGGTCTGAAATTAGGTTGTAAAAGGTAGGAAGTATAAAGGTTGGTGGATAGAGGAAATATAGACACCGTTTCTTCAATATGGAGGTATTAGCAGGTTGATTAGCGAAAACAAGGAGACAACCCGTCAAACAGAGCACCTAACTAAGGTGAATTCTGCAAGACTTTAGAAGAAAATGTTTTAAAAATGCTTGAACAATGGAACTAGAGCATCCGAGATTAATTATGGCCCATATACACTAATGCTCAAACATGAAAGAAAATACAAAATGGAGTGAAAACAAGATAAACAGTTGTTGGGTGTGTTCTACTATCTTAAATACACCTAATATTAAATTATCAACTGGGGTTTGTAAGCTTAGAGTTGATAAAAAATATATGCAAAGGTAAAAAGGATCCTAAAGTGTCGTGGAGGTATTTTAATAAACAAAAGATCAAAAGATCTTCCAAAATGAAAAACCGAGTCAAACTCCTAAGACTATCTGAATAATTGGACTGGAGTGGAGTATCAAATTCTAAACAGCTACTAAAAAGAAATGCATAAACTATAATACTTATAGATTTAGACACTAATTCATACATAAAAGAATTATAACAACTGAACTGACAAATAACCAACTAACTACTCCTTAAGCAAAAGGCTGGGGTAAAAAGACAACTTATCTTGCAAAAATAGAAAACTGAAAAAGCAAGTAGAAAACTTAATAAAGAGAATAAATAGAAGCAACTAGAAAACTTAATAAAGATATTTAAACTTTATTCTTTAATAAACACATACCAAAAACAAGAATGATTCCTATGATTACAAATAACTTAACTTCCTCTTAAAAATAATACATCTAACCCTAAACTCTATATGCAAACGAAGATAACCATGACATAAAACAACAATAAAACAAAATCAGTATTTAATATTCAAGAAATAAAAACAACTTAATCCATATTTAATTTAAGGTGAAAATAAAATAAAATAAAAGAGGAATAATAAAACCTTAATCAATAACCTAGAACGGTCAAACTTTAATTGAAATGCTTAAATAAAACTACCAAAAACAAACATAATCCAAATATTGACAAAACAAAACTAGAAACAATCTGAAAATGCATAAAAAACATTAAAAATAGAACTGAGGGTTAAATGACAGACTGAAGAGTAGGTTGTAAAGGGTGACTGAATGGTAGACTGGACAGACAGTCCGAATGGCATTCCGTACAGTAAAAAATGGTAAAAACTAACCTAAATGAACTAATTCTTCAGTTGAAGTTATGCAGTTCTAAACCTAATGCATGAAATCAATAAACAAGCCTATTTAATCAACAAATTAACTTCAAACTAACTCTGAAACAAAAAGAAATCATTGCATTGTAAACTAATTAATAAGCTAGAATTTAATTTAAACAAACTGGAAATTAACTTAAGCAAATTCATGGCAAGAAATAAATAAACAGAACTAAATCTAAATGAAAGCAACCTATTTTATATAAGCAAATTCATAACAAGAAATAAATAAACAAGACTAAATCTAAATGAAAACAAACTATTTTATTGGAAATAAAGACTGAAAACAATACAGGAATAAAATGACTGTAAATAAAATAACTGAAAGCAAATAACTGAAAACAAATGATTGAAAGCAAAGCTATGCGCACATATACTTATTTAACTGCTGAAATAAAACTAAGCTAATGCAATACAGGAAATAAAATAGCATTTACTATTATCTAATGAAAACAAACTGGAAATTAAACTAAACTAGCTAAAACAAAAAAGAAAGAACTAAATTAAACAAAGAAATGAACCTCTGGTTGATGAGGGGCCCTCTCAACAATCAGGGGTGAAGTCTGCTAACTCCTACTCAAACGTGATCTTCAACAGCAATGCATACAACTCTTTATTCAAACTCAGAAACAAAATTACAAAATACTTCTCTAACTCTCTTGACTAACTAACTTTTGACTAACTTTGCTCTATATTCAGAGACTGATATATATAGTTTACATGAGAGATGAGCAAGTCGACCCTAAAGGTTGATTCCTCTCTAATTTTAGTCAATATTTAAAGCACATGATTGATTTGCAACCAATGCATGGTATAGCTCTTCCTTCATCGTGATCGTGGCATAATGTGGTGAGTCTGCTCCTTCTTTAGCATGAACAGGCCTCTTCAACGTGATTGATGTGGCGATGATCCCTTTCTTAGCATGGAGGATAGACTGGTGTTGAGAATAGGCTTGTACACAGCAGTAGGCTTCTAGAACGTTGGTTCCTCATCAGCACGAGCGTGTGAGTTTGCAAGCTGTTGTGCAATCAGACGCGTGGATGATTAGTCGGTTGCAGGTTGTTTCATGTTTAAATTCCCAAAACTGATTATGGACAGTGTGCAGGCTGATGAGTGAGCTGATCAACGAGCTGAACGAAACACTGAGCCACGGGTTGGATATGTTGGCTTCGATCTAGGGAAAACATGGCGTTGTGGTGAACAGGGAAGAGCACACATGATAGGTTTATAGAATGAGGGTGCTTCTTCAATTGAATGTGTGGGCTGGTGACGTGGTAGTAAGCAACACCATCGTGACAATGACAATCCTCTAGAACGTTCCCTCCTTTGAATGCGTGAGCAGCGAAAACAAAATGGCAAAATCAATGCACCGGCGATCCTTCTAGATTGTTGATTATGCTATCACCTGAGCACGTGGTCAACAAAACGGTTTGCAGACTTCTTCAATGTTTAATGCCTGATATTGGATGTTAACAACGCGTAGGCTAGTGGGTGAGCTAAACACCAAGCTGGATCATGAGTTGGACATATGGTGCGAAAGGAAGGTTGAATATGTTTTGGTGTTAATTTTCCCAAACAAACTATAAAATTTGCAAACAAATATACATATCAAATAATACAATAAATATTCTTTAAATACTATACTTTTGAGTTAATAAAATCATAAAAATGATATTAATAACATCAAATTTGTTCTTACCTTGTGCTGAAATAACGATTTGCATGACATACAATATACTAAAGATAATAAAATATGTGTTAAAATGTGTTATTTAATTACCAAAAATGATAACAAAATGAGGCTCAACATTCCCCCAACCCAGAGAAATGCCAGGTTCCACTGAGCAAAAAGAAAATGATTAAGGAAGCTGGAAAAGTTGCGCTAGTAACTGTCTTCTATTTGGCAAATGAAGGGAATAATTTAAAATTTAATCTTATAAAAGAATATTTATTTCATGTCAAAATTGAAAAGATTTTACCAGTCTTAGAAAAAAAATGATGGAATAGTAAAAGATTTGGATTTCTTAGGAGACCATGTTATTATAGCAAAATTCAAGATATGTGTCATTTAACAAGCATATGCGTTTGATAAATAAATTTATAAAATTTATAGTTTGTTCAACCATGTCCAAAGTAAAACTTTGGACAGCTTGAACATATATCAAAAATGCATAAATAACATTCTTAGTTAACAAGAAAAATAGTTTCCATGTGTATTTAAACAAAAATATGCTAACAGTAAAATAATAATAAAAGAAATTTTAAGGTCCGAGCATCCATACAAAAATAAAACTATTTTCAAAAACAAAATTTGGTTGACAAATTTTAATCAGTCATGCTATAATACCACAATATCTCATTCAGACCATCATTTGAACCATTATTCAGATCCTTCATAAAGTCTTCCATCAAATCCTTCATATTGATTGATTGATTGATTTGTTGTAAGAACATGCTTCACGCTATAACCTGAAAACACTTTAACATTTATCAGAGATAAGCAATTTTGTCATAAAAAGATAAAAGCAGAAAAATATTTTGTTCTGAATCTTCCTAATCCTCCCCCAAACCAAAGATATGGCATGTCCTCATGCAAAGGAGAAGAATAGTTTATTTCAGATAATAAAAAGTGCGAGTATGCTGTTATTGTTTTATAAAGAAAAGAAAAATTGACTAGTAAAGGAAAGTGATTCAGATATGTATATTTATGAAAATAACAGTGTTTAGAAAGACCATATAAAGAGACAATAATCGAAAGAATGCTAGAGGAAAAGCTATACATCTATGCCTCATTGTAAAGATATCTTGTCATCATAAAATACTTTAAGTTTACCCCAGAGTGTGTGAGAGATGCAACTATGGGTCCTAGTTTCAGGATAATAACATCCTAGGTATTGATTGAATTAGATGGCCAGGTCCAAGCCCAACTTACAGCGATTCTCAAGGGACAATAAAGATAATGGGCCATAACATTTCATTTATAATAATTGTTTTGAAAAATTTCCTATATATGAGCATTATTTTACGAATCATGTGCATAGTAGTGCATTAACCAGACCTCTTTACCCGATATTGCCCCGCCACCAGCGAGCCTATTCAATACCCCAACAGGTTTATCTCGGTACCATGCAAGTATATTCCCACTGCCAATGAGGCTATTCAGTACCCCGACGGGTTTACTTGCATTTATCGAGCTTCCTATTTTTAAGTTTTTACTTGGCATTGACTCGCTTCCAGCAGGCCTATTCAGTACCCCAACCGGTTTTCCTTGTATAATGATATTAAATATATGGAATCCAATTGGTACTAGAGCATGCTAAGCCCTGCTAAAACACATAATTCAATTTTATAGAAATAAAATTACAAATACTTTTCATACTAGCCTTAATCATAAATCATGTCAAAAGAGAATAACTTAAAGTTGTTCTTTGACCTTAGAATCCATCCTTTTTGGAAGAGATAAGTAATGTTTCCCGCGGGTAAAAATTCCACCTACTCTCGGGTTATCACAAAGAGATATTTGAGATACAAGTTTTGATAACAAGTACAAGATGAACTAGTAATCCATAGGCACAAGATGAATGATAATGAAAATAGGTCTTATCAAGCACTGCTTGAAATAACAAATCAGAAATATACATGTCTGAATCAAAATATCAGAAACTATCTGAATCATAAAAAGAGCGATTAAGAATGATATCCAAGGATTTATCCTTAATTGTCACTACAAACTGCAAATTAACAAAAGTTAAGATACTTTACAAGCGTAATTACCTTTTCCAGATAATACTTCATGAGCTGCTTATAGAGATAAAGTATCCATGATCAAACTGCAAAACCACTTGTTAGATGATTCAGTTTATTCATAAAAACATAGAAAGCAAAAGAGTCGCATGTAATTCATTTTATCAGAAGTGACTCTTATTTATTCATAGAAGAAAAAACATATCTACATATATACAAGTGATGATAACCCAAAATGATTTCACAGATCAGGAGGAGGAGGAATAACTTCCTCTTCAATCAATTCCATTTCTCTTTGCTGTAAAATATTTTGTACGAAATCCTATCTAGATGTTGGTTGATGATAAATCCTAAGTCTATGTCCATTCACTATAAAAGAAACTTCTGAGCCGTCAATTATTTTAATTTTTACAGATCCATTGTCAAAATTTGTAACTACTTCATAAGGGACCAACCAACGGGTAGTTAATTTTCCTTTAAAGTTTTTAAATCGTGAATCAAATAGTAATGCCCAATCTCCGGCATTAAATTGCTTTTGCTTGATAAATTTATCACGCCATTACTTCCGTTGATTCTGTATTAGCATGGTTCTTTGGAGTGCATCCTGTCTAATTTCATCTAATTCATTAATTAGTAGGATTCATTGTTTCTGTGCTTAGTCCAAATCCATACCTAATTGTGCTTCCATACGAAAGGTTTTAACTTGAAATTCAATAGGTAAAAGGACTTGTTTTCCATATACTAACTCACAGGGGGTATGTCTGATAGTATTTCTCCATGTTATCCTATAGTCCCATAAAGCCTCTGGAAGTCTATCTGCCTAGTCCTTATCATGTAAGTGAATGGTCTTGGTTAAAATAGCTTCTAATACTTTATTGGTTGATTCTACCTAGCCATTAGCCTGAGGATGGTAAGGTGAAGACTTGCAATGTTGGATACCATACTTCGTAGTGATCTCTTGCATTAATTTGGAAGTGAATTGAGTACCTTGGTCTGTGACAATTTCTCTGGGTACACCAAACTGGGTAAATATTTCTTCATATATGAATTCTACTACAGATTTCTCTGTAGCCCTAAACAAAGATTTAGCTTCTACCCATTTGGTAACATAATCTGTGCAAACCAAGATATATTTCTTTTTATGAGACATGGGAGAGACTGGTCCTACAAAATCAAGAGCCCATTTTTCAAAAGGCTCAATCATGACCTAAGGTTGTAAAGGAATTTGGTATGATGTTGTGGGTCTACCCATTCTTTGACAACTATCACATCCTTTAACGTACTTGGCAGCATCCTTAAAAATGCTTGGCCAATAATAACCAGAGTGCAGTACTTTGTATGTTGTCCGTTTATCAGAAAAGTGTCCTCCACATGGTCCATCATGGCATTCTCGGAGGATTTCTATCATTTCATCCTCCCGCACACATATTCTAATAATAAGATCTGGGCCAGTGCAAAAGAGGTCATTATCAACCCAGTAATAGTTAGAGCTTTGTACTATTATGCGGTGTTTCTCGTATAGAGCCAAATGGTGTGGTACGTTTCCAGTCACTAGATAGTTTGCAATATCAACAAACCAAGGGGTTTTAATAGATACAGCAAATAGATGTTCATCAGGAAATGTATCATCAATAGGCTTAGTATCACTATCGTGTTGTATACGGGAAAGAAAATACGCTACTAATTTTTCTTTACCAGGTCGATCAATGACTATAATATTAAATTCTTGTAATAGGAGAAGCCATTGGTTAACTCTACCATTGGTGATCGGTTTATTCATTAAGAATCTAATGGCAGAGTGATCAGTGTGCACAAAAACTTCATACCCTGTAATATAATGGCGGAATTTATTAATAGAATATACTACTGCCGAAAATTCATTTTTAGTAATGGTATAGTTTAATTCGGCAGAAGAAATATTTTTACTGATAAAATAAATGGCATAAGGTGATTGTCCTTCTTTTTGGCCTAGGACTCCTCCTATGGCAGTATCGGAAGCATCAGTAGATATATGAAAGGGAAGGGTCCAGTCACGACCCCTAAGTATTGGTGCTACTAATAGTTTAGCTTTTAAAATCTCAAAATCATTTTGACAAAATTCTATCCATTGGAATTCTACATCTTTAACAAGCAATTTAAACATTGGTGCAGCTATCTTTGTAAAGTTTTCAATAAAACGACGATAATAGACTGCATGACCTAGAACGCTTCTCACCTCCTTTTGGGGTTTTGGAGAGGGAAGGCCAATTATTACTTCGATCTTAGAAGGGTCTACCTTAATTCCTTGAGAAAAAATATGGTGTCCTAAAACTATACCTTCTGTCAGTAACATTTTACACTTTTCATGACTAAGAGCTAAGTTTGTCTCTTGACATCAAATCAACACTTTCTCAAGGTTGTCAAGAGCTTCTTGGAAATTATTACCATAGGCTGTAAAATCATCCATGTATACCTCGACACAGTCATGTATAAGATCAGAAAAGATGCCTATGACTGCTCGCTAAAAAGTAGTGGGTGCATTACATAAGCCAAATGGAAAAACCTGATAGGAAAATGTCCCCCAAGGACATGTAAAAGTGGTCTTATCCTGATCTTTAGGTGCTATTAGGATCTGGTTGTATCCACTATATCCGTCAAGAAAGGAGAAATATTGTTTACTTGACAAGCTATCTAATACTTGGTCAATAAAGGTCAAAGGAAAGTAGTCTTTAAGAGTGGCTTTGTTCAGTTCCCTAAAATCAACACAAATACGCCATTTCCCTGTAACTTTCTTTTGAACTACCACTAGAGGAGACACCCATTTGCTATCGGAAATAGGATAGATGAAATCAGTGGTAAGAATTTTTTGTAATTATTCTTTTACTATATCCTTCAAAGCAGGATTCATCCTCCTCTGAGGCTGTATTACAGGTGGTATATTTGGATCCATATAAATGTGGTGAATACAAGTGTCAGGGTGTATACCCTTCATATTAGTGTATTCCCATGCGAATGCTCCAATTTTTTTTTAAGAACCTTAAGTAGTTGAGCTTGTTGATATTCACTTAACCCTGCATTTATGTGCATAAATTTTTCAGGGCCAACTTCACAAGGTATGATGAAAGGTCCTATATTCTCTTCGATTGTGAAGACACAAGGTGATTCTGTAAACATTGAGAGAGCCATAGTTTCTTGAAACTCATCTCCAAATATTTGACCAAATTTAGCAAACGACTAAGGAAAATCTATACTAGTGGTGGAGGAAATAAACTGATTCAATACATTCTCAGTAGTCTGCTCCTGCAATGCCCAGGAGAAATCACTAGGAAAGGAAAGGTCATCAAAATATTTGTCCCCAAAGGAACAATTTAACCACCATGAATTTTTAGTTACTGGTTGTTCTGGGGGATATAAAATAAGTATTTGGGTAGACAACCCATTGGAAATGGTTATCTCCCCATCCCTACATCCTATAAAAGCATTGGTAGTAGCTAACCATGGTCTTCCCAAGATAATAGGATATCCTTTAGAAGGATACTTTGATTCTATGACCATGAAGTCGATGGGGTATTCCCATGAAGCTACTGATACAATAATGCCATCCAGGATTCCAGCAGGATTTACTGTAGTACGGTCTGCTATTTCCAAGATGGAAGGGGTAGGTCGAAGAAATTGTCCCAACTGTAAAGATTCTAAAACTGTGGTGGTCATCATATTGATGGCTACTCCTAAATATATTAATGTGTTATCTATGGAAGTATTATTTATAGTTACAATCACTACTGGGGCTCCAGGATTTGTATGTTTTGCAATCTGGGCAGATCTGACATATATTCAGACATCTCTCCTATGACATGAATTCGAAGGGGGTCTTTTTGTTTCTTCCCTGGCCGTTTAATGCATAATTCCTTTATCACCTTACTGTAAATTGGTATATCTTTAATAGCTTGCAATAACAGGATTTTGACACAGATATGCTTTAACTCATTCAATATATCGTACTCGGAATGAACTACGATTTTTTCTATTACTAGTCTTGCTGGAAATGTTGGAATTATTTGTTCTTGAATAGGTTCTTGCGGAGGGTGGGTAGGTACTGGAAATTTTGGAATGTTCACATCCTCCAAGATGGCATCATTCACGGGTTCATTTGAATCTTCTTCTTCTTTTTTTTCCTCATGAATGATGACTGATGTTCTGGGTTTATCATTAACAACTCTTCCAGCCCATAATTGAATCTCATGTATAGGTACAGTTGAAACAAGGTAGGATGGGAGAGTTCGCAACTCAATATTGTTAAGAGCTTGAGTTGGTTTATTATTAGGGCTAGGTATCGATTGTGCAGGTAATAATGTCAGTCACGGAGGATTTGTATTCTGGAAGTGATGAGGTTGTTGTGAAATGAGAGGAACTGGAGGTACAAATCCAGGCAAATGCTGTTGGAAATTTGGTTGATGTTGAGGATAAGGATTATTAAGTGGAGGGATAGGTTGTGACTGAGGGTATGGATTTCCTCTCCACCCTTGTGACCAATACTATTGTTGTGTAAATTGAGGAGGAGGATACTGAGGTGGCCAACTCTTCCAACTAGGATTGTTCCATTGTTGGGGTTGTTGGTATGGAGATTAATAGGTTGGGGATTGTGGTGGAAAACTCTGGTATGCTGGTTGATCTCTATATTACCAAGGAGGCCTCCTAGATGTTTCACCTATATCCCCACTCTTGTATATGGCTTGCAATCTAAGAAAGGATGGACAGTTATCTATCGGATGTTCCTCTGTACAGATGTGACATATAGAGATATTGTTTAATGGACATTCCCTTTAGGGATGTTTTTTTCTACGCCTTGGATAGAAAACACTTATTGCTTATCGTTCTTCATCTTACCTTTTAATGGCTTGTAAAACATCTAATTAAGAACCCATGAGTCCTAAGATGTCAGTCTTAAAATTTTCCAATAGGTTACCCAATTCCATCCTTGTAACTCCTCCTGAACTAGGAACGTTTCCTCTTACATTTCTACTATAAGGCTCTCGAAACTTTTTCCCAACTTTCCCCCTACTTATAGAATAATTTTTACACATATCACCGATATGTGCAAAGGTTTTATGAGAAATATCGTCAGCTTCCATGAGATTAAGACTCTCTAGCAAGTCCTTGGATATTCCTTTGAGAAAAAGTGTACGTACTGCATCTTCTCGAAGGTCATGATATTTTGATTTATGAAGTGTATAAATGAACCTTTCTAGATAATCCTCTAGGATTTAATCTTCAAGTTGTTGTATCTTGAATATATCTTGGTGAGAGTCTTTAGGTTTGCAGTATTCTTGATACTTTCGTAAGAATTAGCTTCTCATGTCATCCCAAGTCCTGATAGTGGATTCACCTAATCCCATGAACCATTGCAAGGCGGAATCCTTAAATGTAGTGGGAAAGAGTTTTAGTTTGTGAGCATCTTGTAGATAATTATAGCTCCTACAGAGAATATCAAACTCAAACAAGAATGTGTCCGGGTCCTCATTACTTTTTCCATAAAAGGTAGGAAAAGAAGAAAGAGGGATGTTTTTCATATTTACATCCAGTGCGGTATCTAGAATAGGAGACCCGAAGGTAGCCTCAGTTTGATTTTATCCTTCTCCTTCGTTATTTCTAACTTTGTTACAATATTCGTTCTCTCCTGGTCCCTCCATATAGGCTGGGTTTTTAATATAAATATACCTAGGAAGCTCCTTTCAAGGTGATAATGGAGCATCCCAATGCGTTGTTTCAGGAGAGATCTTCCTCTAGACAACCATTTTATTATTGAACCCTAGAGGTAGAGTAGGTTCTACTGTGGATGTCTCAATTTGTGATATGACTATATCTATGGTGTTTCTAAAGAGGGCTTTTACCTGTTTAGGATCAACAAAGTCAACAAAGTTCGGACTTCCTACTAGTGAAAAGGTCATATCCTTTGGTTCTGTGACTAGTGGAGAACTAGAGGTTACTAGTGGTTGATCCTTCTAAATTTCTTCCGGAATGAGGTCCTCAGGACCTATGGGCAAGGTTCCTTCACCTTCTATGGTTCCCTTAGTAAGATCTCCTGGGAGAGTTTCTTTAGGTTTCCAAGAAGAATTACTCCCTTCATGTGTTTTTCGATACCTTTCTAGTGAGTTAGTAGTTGGGGTATTACGTCCCCTGGAAGAGTTATTAATAATGTTGATATCTTTTCCTGTCTTAATAAATCTACCCTTAGGATCTCTAAGTCTATTCATGAAAAGAAAACTAAATTAAAGAAAACTTATGCTATTACTATTGTTGCGGGATTTGGGGGCACCTGTTATAACAAATGCGACGGTTCTAAAAAGAAAAACAAATATGTGACCAATGAAAAAAATAACACACTTAAAAACAAAGGAACAATAAGGCTTTGGGGCACCCCACTATAGTGGATGTGTCTGGCTGTTACACCATGGAAATTGCATGAATTTCATAGTGAAGTCGTCTTTGCGTCTTACTATTCTCCCCTCCCTCTTTCTGTGTAATATAAAAGCAATCTATCTATCTATATAAACTTCATAAAGGAACCCTATTTATTCTACCTTATAAAACAACTCCCTGGCAATGGCGCCAAAAATGTTGGGTGTGTTCTACTATCTTAAATACACCTAATATCAAATTATCAACCAGTGTTGGTAAGATTAGAGTTGATACAAAATATATGCAAAGGTAAAAAGGCTCCTAGGGTGTCGTGGAGGCATTTTAATAAACAAAAGATCAAAATATCTTTCAAAATGAAAAATCAAGTCAAACTCCTAAGACTATCTGAATAATTGGACTGGACTGGAGTATCAAATTACAAACAGCTACTAAAAAGAAAGACATAAACAATAATACTTATAGCTTCAGACACTAACTCATACATAAAATAATTATAACAACTGAACTAACAAATAACCAACTAACTACTCCTTAAGCGGAAGGCTGGGGTAAAAAGAAAACTTATCTTGCAAAAAAAGAAAACTGAAAAAGCAAGTAGAAAACTTAATAAAGATAATAAATAGAAGCAACTAGAAAACTTAATAAAAATATTTAAACTTTATTCTTCAATAAACACATACCAAAAACAAGAATGATTCCTATGATTACAAATAACTTAACTTCCTCTTAAAAATAGTACATCTAACCCTAAACTCTATATGCAAACAAAGATAACCATGACATAAAACAGCAGTAAAAAAACATCAGTATTTAATATTCAAGAAATAAAAACAAATTAATCCATATTTAATTTAAGGTGAAAAGAAAATAAAATAAAAGAGGAATAACAAAACCTTAATCAATAGATTGGACATGAAGATTGAATTTCAAGACAATTCCAAGAGAAGAAGGTCGGACGAAAAAAAGATGAGCGCTGTAACCCTAGGTTTTACCCTAGCCGCCGAAGAAGAACATGGCCGCCAGGACGACTCTGGGCTGGTCTATCATCTTTTGGATGGCCTTATTCAGTATTCCGATCCTAAATATTCGTTCTTGAAGCGATCCCACACAGTACAGCGGTCCTTTTTCTCCAGGATCGCATTTTCTCTGCGGACAGAGATTTTGACGGCGGCTTCACTTGCATGTCGTTTATCTGGTCATGTCCAAATTTCTTTTCTGCAGGGTTTGCAGGTCAAAGATGATGCATGCATAGCATTGCATTTTTTGGCCGAGATTCTGAAAGATTATGGCAATGCTTGCAGCTCTCAATGGGTTCAAGGGGTTGCTCCCCACAGCGGTGAGGATAGGAGGACGGGTACTTTTCTATTTCGCTGCGGCATTCTTCGATCATTTCAGCATTGGTCTGCATAACTTTTTTGGATTGCATGCCTCTTTAGTGTTGGTCATCACAGTGTTAAGGAGAGGAGGGCGAGGTGCGTGAACTATTCAAGGCCATTTTTGGCCTATCGTTCTGAAGATGAAGGGTATGATTTTAATACATATAAGACAGATGTAGGAAATTTTCAGATTTTTGTTAAACTACCCTCAGGAAAAACTTTATTGCTGTGGGTTTTTTCTAAAGATACAGGGGAGACTCTAAAAACCCTGATAGTGCAGAAAGAGGGCTACTCCCCAACTCTTTTTTACATTCTGCATGAGGGTAAAGTGCTGCATGAGAGTAATAAGTTGAGGGATTGCCAGATTTACAAGAACTCTACTTTGCATGTGATGTATCATTTGCGGGGGGGAACATTTGGGAACAGAGGAACAGCAGGTCCCTCTTCATACAAAGATGCAGCTCGCTCAAAGGGGCCACAGTCCACAGCAGCTCCACCATCTTCACAACCCAAGCCATATATTGTGGAGAAACTGGATGTTATCCCATCTCTGGAAGTCAAGAATCAAGAGGTAACACAACTCTTCAGTACTCTTTAAACACATGCTCTCATTTGCCGTTTTAATGGTTTTTGGCCCAGATCGTTTGATCTTCATGACTGGATCTATACAAACTGGACAACAAATTGTCAAATTCTTTTATGTTCCAAAGGATTTTTTGTTGTACAGTTTGAATCAAAGGAAGAATATCAGAAGATCATTGAGCAGGGTCTTTGGTTTTGGGGGAGAGCAGGGCTATTCTTAACCCCCTGGTTCCCTGAGTTTGATGCCAACACTATGGTGGTAACCAAAATGTTGGTATGGGTGCAGCTGCAAAACCTGCCCCTTCCTTTCTGGCATCACCTAGTACTGAAAGACATTGGCAATCTGCTTGGGAAGTTCATTAAAAGTGATTCTGATCTGAATGAGCAAGGGTTATTTACTTATGCAAGAATCTGTGTGGAGATCGACCTAAGCAAAGGTCTTCCTGATAGAATCCAGATGATATATGAAAAGCATAAATGGATCCAGGCACTGGACTATGAAAATACTGCTTTTAGATGCAGATTTTGCCATCTGACAGGACACTTACAAGATTCGTGCCCTATTTCAAAAAGGTTTCCCAAAAAGAAATAGGGGATGCATCCAAAAAGGAAAACATGGTAGGCATATTATGCTCCCTCTATTGATGAGGATTCAGAGGGTGAGGAGACCGAACCAGAAGAACAACAAAAGGACGAGGACAATGAGGAAACAGTGCATATAGCTGAAACAGTGGAGGCATGTCATTCAGAATCAACAAATGCCGGTAAGGAAACAATCATGGAAAATATGCAACAAATGGCTACTTCCTTAACCGGGTCAAAGCGTGCACATGAATCAGAAAATTCAGATTCAGATAAAGATAAAACATTTGTTCAGCCAGCAGTGGAGCAGGCGAGTAAAGAACTGATTGTAGCTGTACCTCAACAGGGGGGCTGGACAGAAGTGAAAACAAAGAAGAAAGGGAAAAAAGGGAAATTAGAGGATTATTATAAAATCCCTAATTCCTAGAAAACTTATGTAATATTATTGTTTTTTGTTATTTTTTCTACAGACCTATGGTCTTGTCTCGGATGTGCTTATGCACCTACAGAATGTAATTTTGTATCGCCTTGGCTTGAAATAAAATTACGCTTTTTTTTCTTGAAAAAAAAAAACCCTTAATCAATAACCTAGAACAGTCAAACTTTAATTGAAATGCTTAAATAAAACTACCAACTACAAACATAATCCAAATATTGACAAAACAAAACTAGAAATAATCTGAAAATGCATAAAAAACATTAAAAACATAATCGAGGGTTAAATGACAGACTGAACAGTAGGACTGTAAAGGGTGACTAAATGGCATACTGGATAGACAGTCCGAATGGCAGTCCGTACAATAAAAAATGGTAAAAACTAACCTAAATGAACTAATTCTTCAACTGAAGTTATGCAGTTCTAAACCTAATGCATGGAATCAATAAACAAACCTATTTAATCAACAACTTAACTTCAAACTAACTCTGAAACAAAAATAAAGCATTGCATTGTAAACTAATTAATAAGCTAGGATTCAATTTAAACAAATTGGAAATTAACTTAAGCAAATTCATGGCAATAAATAAATAAGAAGAACTAAATCTAAATGAAAGCAAACTATTTTATATAAGCAAATTCATAACAGGAAATAAATAAACAAGACTAAATCTAAATGAAAGCAAACTATTTTATTGGAAATAAAGACTGAAAACAATACAGGAATGAAATGACTATAAATAAAATAACTAAAAGCAAATAACTGAAAACAAATGACTGAAATCAAAGCTATGCATGCATCTACTTATTTAACTGCTGAAATAAAACTAAGCTAATGCAATACAGGAAATAAAATAGCATTTACTATTATCTAATGAAAACAAACTAGAAATTAAACTAAACTAGCTAAAACAAAAAAGAAAGAACTAAATTAAATAAGGAAATGAGCCTATGGTTGATGAGGGGCCCTCTCAACAATCAGGGGTGAAGTCTGCTAACTCCTACTCAAACGCAATCTTCAACATCAATGTATGCAGCTCTTTATTCAAACTCAGAAACAAAATTACAAAATACTTCTCTCACTCTCTTGACTAACTAACTTCTGACTAACTTTGCTCTATATTCAGAGACTGATATATATAGTTTACATGAGAGATGAGAAATTTGACCCTAAAGGTCGACTACTCTCTAACTTTAGTCAATCTTTAAAGCACATAATTGATTTGCAACCAACGCATGGTCTGGCTCTTCCTTCATCGTGATCATGGCATAATGTGGCGAGTCTTCTCTTTCTTTAGTGTGAATAGGCCTCTTCAACATGCTTGATGTGGCGACGATCCCTTTCTTAGCATGGAGGATAGACTGGTGTTGAGCGCAGGCTTGTACATAGCAACAGGATTCTAGAATGCAAGTCCCTCATCAGCGTGATCATGTGAGTTTGCAAGTTGGTGTGCAAACAGATGCGTGGATGATTAGTTGGTTGCAAGTTGTTTCATATTTAAATGCCCAAAACTAATTATGGACAGCGCGCAGGCTGATGAGCGAGCTAATCGACGAGCTGAATGGAACACCGAGCCGCGGGCTGGATATGTTGGCTTCGATCTAGGGGAAACATGGCGTCATGGTGAACAGGGAAGAGCACACATGATAGGTTTCTAGAATGAGAGTGCTTCTTCAATTGAATGTGTGGGCTAATGACGTGGTAGTAAGAAACACCACCGTGATAGCAACAATCCTCTAGAATGTTCCCTCCTTTGAATGCATGAGCATCGAAAACAGAATGGTGAAATCAATGCACCGACGATCCTTCTAGATTGTTGATTATGCTATCACCTGAGCATGTGGTCAACAAAACGGTTTGCAGACTTCTTCAACGTTTAATGCCTGATATTGGATGTTATCAGCGCGCAGGCTAGTGGGAGAGTTGAACGCCAAGCTGGATCATGAGCTAGACATATGGTGTGAAAGGAAGGATGAATACGTTTTGGTGTTAATTTTCCCAAATGAACTATAAAATCTGCAAACAAATATTCATATCAAATAATACATTAAATATGCTTTAAATAATATACTTTTGAGTTAATAAAGTCATAAAAATGATATTAATAACCAAAGTTGTAATAACATCAAATTTGTTCTTACCTTGTGCTGAAATAACGATCTGCATGACATAAAATATACTACAGATAATAAAATATGTGTTAAAATGTGTTATTTAATTACCAAAAATGATAACAAAATGAGGCTCAATAATAGTCACATAAATAAATCACTTATTGAAGAAAAAGATGGCACAGGAATCTCTTCCGCGAGAGGTTTAACGTTCCTCCTCTGCAATTTTATTCATCTCTGGAAAAAAATGAAACACATTACAATGTAGAGCATCTCTTCTCTTGAAAACCCAACCTCTCTCCCCCTTGTGGGGAGCCTTTTTATAATGTCTTAAACCCCGAGGCTAATCCTTGAAATAGGATCTGAAACTATTTACAGTCATAATCAAACATTAACAACTTGAGCATGGTACTTCTGCAATGGTTTACATATCTTTAAACAAGAATCATGGATCAAATGCGCATTCTCAGTCTAGATGGCAGCACGACATTTCTAGTTCTTAACTCACGGGAAATGAAAATGACATCTCAGGATGCTTTTGGTGGCTCATTTCTGACTGGGCTCGACCACTTGTCTATCTGTTGAGTTAGAAATGTGCCCTTTCCCTTTGTGTTCATTCCATGCTCGAAGGCACCTCTCTGCATGGTCTCAAAGCTGGCAAAGGATTTTATATCCTTTTCATGCTCAACTTTTTTCACGTCTTTTCCCCTTGCTTCTGGTAGAAACAAGCCTCTGTAGTGACTTGTCATTCTTGTACTCCTCACCACCTCAGAAAAGGTTGGCGGATGGGGTGCATGAAAGCTATGATGAAGACCTTGGGCCCTTGATGCTCCAGTATGAGCATTCACTCCCACAAAGAGCTACTAGCAACTATCATCATGTGCCGAGGCTTTGGAGGTAGCAATTGCATCCGAGGGTTCTAGAGGGACACCACGAGACATGAAAGCCCAGGCACCGCGTAGCTAGAGGTATGGCTATCTAAAAATAGGTGCATCTCTCAAAGTGTTGTACATCTGTTCCTTGATGGTTAGTGCTTCCCTGGTGTGAAAATCCAGGGCAATAGATGAGCATGGAATCAAGCTCACCAACCAACAACACACCCATACTAACAATCTTATCAAACTAGATTACCATTGCAAACATATCAGAATCCTCAGAACCTCTTGGCAGAATGATACTGCAAGTTTCCTTCTACACTAGCTTATCCTATGCACCTTAATGGCTCTGAAAGGTGGTGTTTATATAGGATTGGAAAACTAAACATGGGGATAAAATGTCAGCATTTTCGCACATTTCATCTTCGAGTAGCCTGGTGATGACACAAGCAAGCACATGAGCCAAGGGATTCCTTTCCCACTGGAGATCTAGTCACGCCGCCTTATCTACTGCGGCATTTCATTATTAGCTGTAGAAAAGACTTCAAGCGTTACCCTGCCTGGTTGATGAAATGCTTCAGGGAATATGGACTGGACATTTTATGGCCCTTTCGCTCCTATGACGACGATACCAGAACCATTCTTTTGTTGTGTTTCCCTTGCTATGTGTGGCGATCAGATTCATTGTTCCACTTCTTATATTTTCATGATATATTTCTAATTTCACACGCCATCCATACGACATGTATCTGGTTTTGGGCAAGATGGCACTTCCGCAGAGTCTGGGGATGATTTATCTTGTGGGTGTATCACAAATGGCATCGGGGAAATCAATTAACTGTCGAGAAGGAAGATTGTACGTGAGGGAGTCTTCTCCACGTAGATGTTTTTATAGTTTTTTTTTTTATGTTGCCTAACCCTCATGTTTCTCCATGCACTCAGTACCATAGATCTATTCATCTTTGCGATCTAAGCCCTAGATACACCAAATCTTCATACCCAAAACTCAACACTATCAACATGCACATCTTGATTTGGGGAGATCAAAATCAACCGTCGATCTCTAAACTACCTTCATCGGGACCGGTCAACCTTGAGAACTTTAACATTCTACTAACCCTTTTTCATCTGAACGAGTGAGCAACTTGTGATCGTGGAATGCTTTTCACCCCTTGATCTACCCAACATCTTGTTTCGACCGTAGATCTTCACAGCCCCTACCACTTTTTGTGGATCGAAATCGTAACTTTCTCCGTGCTAGTTCAATCCGTGGATTTGTTTGAGACCGCGGATCTATCTCCGCCTTCATCTCAACCATCCGATTTTCTCACAAATTAACCCTTTTCATGATTTGAAAAAGTTTCTCCCTCCGAGCAGGTTCACCACGTGAAATGATTTAGGGTCGTTGATATCACCTTGTGCCGATATCGACCCTCCAATATTACACCCATTTAATATAAATATATACATGTATTGTCTCAAAGGATAAGTTCACAAGGGAGGGAAGCAAAAGATGTGAAACATGAAGAAAGAACTTAATGAGATGAAGGAATCATCTTAATATTGGTACTAGTGGATAGATGGTCATTTGCTTAGAGATGGTCTTCTACAACATTAAGATGGAAACGAGAATGTGTGCATCAAGCGGGTTGGTAAGAACATTTATACTCTTAAAACTATATGTATATGAAGTGATTGTCTTAATCCATGTTGAATTTTTTCAAAACAAAAATACCTAAGATGAAAAAACATGGGGAGATCCATTATTCTCTAGGAGTTCAAGTATAAAGAGATAAAAGGAGGAGGCTAATTCAATAGATGAAGGTAGATGTGAAACTATAATGAGGATATTTATAATCAGTTAATGTTATCCCATATCCACACCAATGGAAGTTAGCATAAAATTGTCAAGAGACATGCATTTTTAAAGATAGAGGATGAAATAGCAGTGATGAAAACAGTTCCATACGAGAGTGCCTTTGGAACCCTAATGCATACAATGGTTACTATGAGTGCTAATATAGCCCATGTTGTGAACATTACTATTATTATCCATTATGTAGTGGTTTTAAGTATATTTTCAAGTATATTATAAATACAACAAAACTTGGCATCGCATTTAGTGGGGAGTAAGAAGGATGCACGAGATTTTCTTGTTCAATATGGTGTGGGTTGGGAAGGAGACATTGTTATCCGCCTAAATGGAACCTCTCCGTCCGAGTGCCAACATTCCTCATGTTGGTACACAAAAGGACATCTATGGATTGAGGTTTGCCCAGGGTACTATAGAGTGGCTTATTTTATAATACATTCTTCCTTTATCCAGCTAGTCACTTTGCCATTTTTACTATGTAAAGTTGTATTCGTGACTCTCCCTTTATACAACTCGCGAGTCATTCACGAGTGTCGGTTGTTGCAAGTCGCGAATGGATGTATTCGCGGGTTTCCCTTATGGTAAGTCGCGAATCATTCACGGGTTGCTCTTCTACATACCCGCAAATGTATCCCTTAACAGTTAAAACTAATAACACGCGATAGCTTGAGATTAGTTAAGCCTTTTTCCTTAATTACCTTAACTGTCTCAACCTCCTCAACTTGCGAAACTACCTTATTTCCTCCATATAAATACAGGCCTTGGGGAGGGTGTTAGATAGACAGACTTGGAGAGCAAAGTTATGCTGGTGGATTGTATACAGAAGTCTTTGGAGCAGTGGAACTCAGAATCCTTTGGTTGCAGAGGAGTCCTTGTCTCAGACGTTGGGTTGTAACCTTAAACTCTTTCCATTATTGATAATAAAGAGAATCCTTCTTCCATATGTGTTTCATGTATTTTGGTTTGATAAATGTTTATGTTTCTTCATCTTATATATGATTTATCTAACCTGCTTATATATATATGAATCATCTTGTATCTGGAAGATTGGTTATTGACAGGTGAAAGAGGAGCAATCCTGAAGACTTTGGAAGTGGAACAGAGAGGAAGAGGATAGCAAGGATCGACCTTCGTTTATCAAGTAAGTACTTCTAACCCTCCTATATCCTATTCTGTACTTTAGAAGTCAATTGTCTGCAAGTTGTTTGAGTATGTTGGTAACCCCAGACCTATGGTTATTTGGTGTATATTCCTTTACAACAGAACTGGAGACTTTGCTGGGGAAGCCTAGACTGCTGTAGGTTTTTCGGTATCCTGACCAGTATTTGCTTGGAAGTTTGTCTGTGATCTTTTGTCCTGGTTTATACTTGCTTCAATATTTGAAAGTATTGTTTTTTTCTTGTTTTTGAGAAAAATTTTATACCCATTCGCGAGTTGTCCTTCTAGACAGTCGCGAATGCAGGTTCACACTCACGGGTTGCTATACTGGACAGTCACGAGTCATTCGCGAGTTGCTCTTATAGACAGACGCGAATACTCCTGGAAGTAGGGATTTTTGAGTTAAAGTTTGCTTGTTCTTTGCTTTGCGTAATCCCTATTTCTGAGTGGATTTTCTTATGAATACTGTGTGGCTTTTTTGAAGGCCTCTGTTGATGACATTTTGTGCTTTTTCGAAAGCCCTTGAGTCTTTTTGCTTGGATTATTTACTGCTTGCATGCTGAAGTGGGTGGCCTGTTTGGGTTGTGGTTTAAAGTGTCTTTGTCCAGATCTGCTATCAAGGTCTTGGGCTCTGTTTTTCTAGTCTGTCTTCTGACAGAAGCTGGTTGTCACTTGCCTTTGTAAGTCTGCAGTGATTTTTGTCATTGTTTGTGCCCAGGATAAGGTTGCTAGCCTTCCTTGTTGGTTGTCTTCTGTTTCGGTCAGCTTGTTTGCTTCAGTCTGTTGTTTTTAGACAGTTTATTTGATTCAAGTTTTCTCAAGTACAATGCATTGTAGTTTTTCTTTTTCTTTTATAAAAGAAAATTAAAAAGGATCTATTCTTGTTTTTACTGCTTTCTCCCCCTACCTCCTTTTTTGGCTTGACCTTGTTGGACAAGGTACTGAGCATCCTTTGTTTGTAGGTTTAGATTGATACTTGGGACTTCTTGACCTTTGTTTATGTCAGTCTTTTTGCTCAGTCTTTTCATTCCAAAGTTGTTGGCTTGTTTATCTTTGTGAGCCTTCTTTTCAAGTGAGGTTTATATCTAACTTTGGGGAAACCTAGGGTTTGTTTGTGGGGTGTAGAGTAGTTGTCTATTTGCTTTGATTACAATATTTGCTTGCATTAGTGGATAGGTTGTTTGTTATTTTTCATTTATAAAAGAAAAATACAAAAACACATGTTTGCTTTATATGCATGCAGATTAGGTTTTTAGTCTAGATTGCATAGCATATCATTGTTTTTGAAAAAATATAAAAAAAGATTTGATCTTTTGGCTTTCAAGTTTTCTACTTGAAAATATAAAGAGAACAGTTTTTGCTTTTGCATATCATATCTCTTTCCTTAGTCATTTTGTTTCAATTTTGAGTCAAAACACCACCAGTTTACCATTCCATTTCCTCTTGAGTAAGAAACAACCCTTTAAAATGAACGTATAATTTAAAATTTACTAGTAAGTTTTGTTTTTTAGGGGCCTTTCACCTACTAGCTTAGGCTAGACTTGTGGGCTAGGAAGTGTAAACTTCCCACAAGTTATAAAACTCAGACGTAGTGGACATTTCACTAGGTAAATCCTTGACTTCATCGACTGTATCTGGGAAGCTCCTCTCAAATGGGAGTTAAGCACTAGGCCACGTGGAGGCTTGGACAGAGGAGATAACCCTCCGAATCCTTGCCAAAACGTAACTCAGGACTTTTACGCATCTGGGGATTCTGTCCTAGACAGAGTTTCGGGCTCAGCTACCCTGCCCATGCATACGAGTTCGGCTGACGACTGTCCCCCCAGACTGTTGGTGTAGTTAAGGTAGCCTTTAGTCTCTTTGACATCTAGGATTCATACACAGGTACACCAGAAGGTTATTTCTGGTTGACCTTGGACAGACTTGGAAGGTAACCCCGGTAGAAAGTGTGGGAGGGTGGTGGGTGATTCCTCCGCTTGTGCCTAAGAACATCTACAGGGATGCCAAGTAACTGTCTATCAGCTTTATTCTGGAAAGTATATCTTATACCTGTTTGTCTGTTTGGCTTTAGGAATTTTTTAATGAGTGCTGTGTGGTTTGTCTGTACTTAGTGTGCCTTTAGGTGTATGCTTTGTAATTTTGGTTGCCTATCAACCTCAGACTTTGTATCTTTTTTTGAAGCTATGGCTAACACCCCTTTGGAAACCAACCAAGAGATCCCCATGCTGGGAACTCCTTGTACTATTCCTCTCATAGGGAATGTTGGTGTTCCCTTGATGGCCACCTTGAATCTTCCGGGATTCACCCTAGGGCTACCGGTGTGGTTGTTTTCCACTCCAACTGTCCTGAATGCTCCTGATGCTTCTCAAGTAAGCTCCTTATATCAAGAGCATCAAAACACTGCTTCCCCTTCCCCTGTAGTTGATTCTCCTCCTCCTACCTCATACGATGAAAGTACTGATACTAGTAACCGACAGTCTAAAAGGAGTAAAAGAAGGAGGAATAGGTAGAAAGCACATAAGAAAGGGGGCACCCGTTCAACCTCTGCAATTAAAGTTGAACCTCACCACCCAGCCTCTGTTGTTCATGCTGGGGGCACCCATCCAACCTCTGCAGGCCATGTTGGATCTAAGCATTCAACCTCTGCAAGTCAAGTTGATATTCACCATCCAACCTATGGTGATCATGCTGGTGGGATCCTTCCAACCTTTCCAGGTCATTTCGGATCCAGTCACTCAGCCTTTGTTGTTCATGTTGATGGCACCTGTTCAACCTCTATTTTTCAAGTTGAACCTCCCCATCCAACCTCTGTTGTTCATGTTGAACCCATCCTCCTAGCCTCTGTTGTTCATGCTGGGGTCACACACTCAACTGCTGCAAAGCAGATTGATCCTAACCATTCAACCTCTGTTGTTCATGTTGATGGTGCCCGTCCAACCTATGCAAGTCATGTTGGACCCAGTCTCTCAGCCTCTGATAGTCATGCTGGGGGCAGTCTCTCAACCTCTTTTCTTCATGTTGAAGACCATCTTTCAACCACTGCGAGTCATGTTGACTCTGTTGCGAAGACTACCCATTCAAAACACAAGCCCAAGTTTCCTTGTAAGCTTTGTGAGGGAGATCACCTTACTTATCAATGCCCTTCTATTCTGGAGGTGCGAAGAGTTTGGTTTAATGGTTGTCCCGTTTTTGAACATCCTGAAGTTTCTCAACAACCAACCTCTCTTAGTGAGGTTGGACCCAGTTACCCAGCCTCTGTGGTTCATGCTGGGGGCAAACTCTCATCCTCTGCAGGATATGTTGAGAGTAAACAGTCATCCACTGCTAGTCATGTTGACACCGTTGATAAAACTGGTCGTTCGAAGAGTAAACTTAAGTTCCCTTGTGTGCTATGCAAGGGAGATCATCTTACTCATCTATGCCCTGCTATCGCGGAGGTGCGAAGAGTGTGGTCCAAGACTCAATATTTTCCTTCTCCTGAACAACCTATAGTTTCTCAACAACCTATTCAACCTTTGGTTGATCAAGTGGTCGAACCAATATCAGATTTGGTAGATCCCACTCTTCTTTCGAAGAGTGATCCTAATGTGATTGAACCAATGTCATCTTTGGTCAATCCCACTCTCCCTTCAGAGAGTGACTCTCACGAAGTGGTTGAATCAATTCCAGTATCGATCAACCCCACTCTTCCTTTGGAGAGTGAAGTGTCTACTAGTCACATTTTCTTCACTGTCAGTTTAGAACTTACTGAACAAGGGGGCACTGAACTTGTTTCGGATCAACCCCCCCAAGCTCTCAAATTGCTTCCTTTGATTGGGATAGCCTAGTTGAGCCGCGCCTTCCTTCTGTTGCACCTTTCCAGATAAAGGTCAAAGTTGAACCTTATACGATTGGTCGTTGTATTGTTGATGAAGGAGCCTTAGTTAGTATTTTGTCTGCTCGTGCTTGGTGAGACATGGGATCTCCCAGCCTTGTGTCAACTGCTAATTAGTTACTGGCGTTTGATAGAAGAACTTGTGTAGCCTTGGGAATTCTTGCTCAAACACCTGTTACTTTGGGTGGGAAGACTGTCTTAGTTGACTTCATGGTAATAGAAGACCCCTTGGACTTCAATATGCTCCTTGGACGTGATTATGTCTATGCCATGCAAGCTGTGGTGTCAACATTCTTTCGTGTGATGTACTTTAATCATGGCGAAGAAATTGTCACTATTGATAAATTGGATTTTCTTGATCCGTCTCCTGACCCAACTAGAGACCAGGTCTTTCCTTTATTGATTCCCAGTGTTTCTATAGACACTACCCCGCCAGAGGTGAACTATGTGGCTTCTTGTCCTTTGTGTTCAATTGTTATTGAAAAGCAGCCTCTGTTTTCATGCTTACCTTCTCGGGACTTGGTCCCTGCAGTTGAACACGTGAGTCATCCTATACAGACTGTGGGGCCTAATCTCCACTCTGTTGATCCATTTGAAAGGTTAGACATGTGTCCTATCTCGAATGATCTCCTTCCTTTGAATGAAGTCTTCCTACAGTATTTGATACAGTCTGACCTTCTTTTGGATGTTGGTTCAGTTGTGACTAAATCTAACCCTGATTTGCCTAGTAGACCTGACCTTTCTTCTTGTATTGGTCTTGTTGAGTCTTTTCACTCTTCCTTCGAAAAGCAAGTCAGTGATCCTAATGAGTTTGATTTTTCTTACGAATTTTTCAACTCCTGTGATATTGAGTTTGTTCCTGCAGACTCTATCTCCCGTGTTGATGTTTGCTTTCCTTCTGAGGTTGATCTTACTGATTATAAACCATCGAGCCTTGGTTCTATAGAATCTCCTTCTGTTGATTCTGCCTTAACTTTACCTTTTATAGAAGATAGCAAAGTCACATGTGTTTCTACCAAAGTGACCCGCATCGGATCTTTTCTTCTGAATATGATTCTGATGTTGTTATTTCTTGGAGACAGGATTTGTAATTGGGTTCACAACTGTTTACTGGCCTTACCTTGTTGTTCAATTCGTAATTGCATTTGCATGTGCCCTGCTCGCGCTTATGAGCCTGATGCCGGCTTCCACACTTTTAGCTCATTGTATAAGCCCTCATCTTTGTTCTCATCGTCGCCCATCCTTGTATCATTTTGCCTTTGCAACTTGACACCCTTTACCTTGAGGAGACATTCCCCGAGTGTCCTTCTCTTTCTCACTTTCCTTGCATTATGCATAGGTCTGTTCCTTGTGCTTGGAACTAGTTTCGCCTACCTATGACACTCGTCTCCTCGCATTTAGAGCATTCTTTCTGCTCTCTTTCGAGCTCGTTAAAAACAGTAAGGTGGCCGCGAGTTGACTTTTCCGGACTCATTAAAACTTCATGGGAAAGATTTTGAGTTTCTTTAGGCCCAAGTCTGACTCCTCAAAATAGACTTGACTGCCGAGTAAACTTGTCCGTTCAGGTTCGTTAAGAATATGTGAATGGGCATCCACATTGGTGGTAGGTTATCTCTTTTTCGGACCATGTGGAATAATACGAGAAAGGATCCCTCTCTTTTCTATTTGAATTGAGAAGAGTATTCTCAGGCATAGGTTTATCACTTTTTCGGACATGAGGGACTAAACTTACGGAAAAGGAACCCCCAGTATGAGCTTAGTTTTCTCTTTTTCGTGCTCTAGACCAAAACATGAAAAAGATTCTGAGTGTACTTTATGTCTTTGTCATGCTCGTTAAACCCTAAAGAACAAAGCATCGAGTTTATTGTTGTAAGCCCCATTTCTTGTAATCAAATGGATCTTTCCAAGTGATCTTGCCTTCCTTCACACTCGTAAAACTCAGGCTATATGATGCTTTTGAAGGAGCGTTGGGTAGGTGGTAATTTAACCTTTTTCGGACCTTCCTGACTAAGTACGAAAAAGGTGCACCTTTTCTTCTTCGGAAGTTAAGA
>LPNX011070008.1:114041-206541 GCA_001517045.1 Pseudotsuga menziesii | reverse complement strand
AGCAAAACAACAACTAACAAGTTCACTCCCATGTACTAGTTCATTAGCAGCATCCATAGCATTGGTAATTTGATGAGAAGAGCAGTGGTAAGTCGAGGAGTAGGGAATACCAGTCCAGAGGATAGCAGAGTTCCTAGTGGAGGACATCCGGCCGTAGTCCAGAGGATACTGGCATTCCATGGGGAGGCAATCCAGCCGCAGTCCAAATGATAACAAAAGGCCCAATGAATTATGTAAACCATTAACCCTAGCAGCGTAGGAATTTAGGAAAATAAGTCAAATTTCTGAACCAATACGGATTTAGTACAATCATACTGAAATTATAATTTTTCTGTTGTGATACCATTGCTTCTATTATCGGTGGATCTAGTAAGGGTTTTCTATTATTGGAGCATCTAAATCTTTTGCTTTAATTCGGGAAAAAGACAGATGGGTTGAGCACTACAAGCCAGTCATGCTCTTGTATAATTTTATGAATTATGGCACAATTTGCAAGATTTTGTAATTTTATTCTATTTAATGGTTCAGAACAGTGTGCAGAGTCCTGTAGGAGCTATAATCTGAACTGGTTCAACCGATTCTGTCAAAACTTTGAACCTGAGACGTGTTTCTTCTAAGCATTTAATTTTTCTTTAATACTTAGTTTTACCTTGATTATGGAAAAATTACAAGCTTTTGTTATTTTATTCTATTATATGTCTGAAACATTCTATAGAGTGCAAGCTTGTGTAATATTATCCTATTTAATCGTCTAGAATAGAGTCCTCTATGAACTATAATTTGAACTGATTCTGTCGAAACTTGAACGTGAGACCTCTTTCTCCTTTAAAGACGCATTTAATTTTTTTTTGATGGTCAGTTTTACATGGATTATGGCACACTTTTCAAGCTTTTGTGATTTTTTTATATTATGGGTCTAAAATATTTTGTATAGTGCCATAGGAGTTGCAATTATAATGATTGGGTACAATTCAACCTAAGACCTATTTCTCCTTTAAAGAAGCATTTTATTTTATTTTTTTGCCTGAATTACAACACACTTTGCAAGTTTTTCCCATTTACTGGTTTGGATTTTGGACCAATGTATAGTTCCTTGGGACTCGTGGGATATAATTTGAATTGACTCCAGTAAATTGACCCTCGTACCTCTTTCTTCTTTAAAGACACATTTGATACAAGTATTATTTTTTAATGGCACTTATATCTTTTTTCCTATGTTTGGCATATACCATGGTAGTTAGTGTGGTCACCTCTGTTTGACATATCTCAAAGAGTTCGAAGGTTATCAAGAATAGTGTAGCTTGCGTGTGTCTTCATTAAACCCTCTGCGAGCATTTATTCCTTAAATATATGTTGTGTAATTTTGATCACATCATATCTTCCAAAATACTATCCTTAAATCCTTATCAACATATGCATAATTCCCTTTATAAATTTATGTTTATTAATTTCCTATAGCTTACTCTTTTATTTCATCAAGACTGTACAGGAATACTTTTCTAAATTTTGGAAGACTTATATTTTTCACATCTTAACCATATTTAAACAAACTGAGGGTATGGCTAGGTATCCACCTCAACTAGGAACAAGACCATGTCACCTTAAAACCTTACTGACAAACACACAGTCTCTGGAAGTCACTTTAAAATGGTTTTTCAAACTACTCAATTCAACACTTAGTCAATTTTTTCATACCCTAGTCATTACTGTGCTAGGAGGCATTTTGGGAGACTCGTATCTCACATGTGTGAACACCCAGTGGGAAACTGATTTCATGAGTGGATGCCCATATCATCAAAGAATGGACCCATAACATCTGATGAATTTATCAGTTAAAGAGCTGACTCTAGCATGCATTTCCAAGTGGGCTCTCAACCTCCTGTTTTCATCACTCGGTCAATTTTTCATATTTTTGGATATGGAAGCTAATGTTTTTACCTCTTTTGGTAGGATAATATTTTTCTCATGTGGTCACCATAAGAAAAAATAAGAACATGGATGGATAGTCAGTTCATTAAATAACATGCCTATACCTTCTGATGAATTTATCATCACTCGAACAGGATTTGGCAGGCATTTCCAAATTCCTCTTCAACCTTGTGATTTGACACTTGGTCAATTTATTTAAACCCTAGGTCTCAAAGGTGATTTAAAATTTTCATCAAACTCAGAGTGTAATATATCCAATGGATGGAGGACAACTAGATGAATCCATTAATACTAGTTTCATCTTCTATAACTACTTTCTCTCTCCTCGGCGGGCATTTTACTAAAGTATGATGTAAAAGCTGCTTAAGACCCTGTTTTGGCAGATCCATAATTTCTGCCTCAGGTACTTTCAGGTCAAAGTATGTACATGGTTAGGTAAACAACACAGCCACCTACAGGATGCTCATATGGTGCAGGAATTTCTTTCAACCCACAAATTATGGTGGGTATTCTCATAGAGAAACTTGTCTGATTTAACCAAAAAGAACTTCTTTTGGGAGGTCTGTATCTTCTTCCTCAAAAATTTGTTCTAAGAACTGGTGCCATGGTCGAATAGATACTTCAACCAACTATGGGATGACAGGCCATGGCGGGAATTTTCTCCTTCTTATGAATTATGGTGGGCATTTTCATAAGACTACTGCTTTAGGACAATTTTTCACCACTTAGTCTTTTTCCAACTTTATCATACATGCCTATGCCCATCAACGGTTCTTTTGTCATTAATGAACATCTCTAGGATATGTCTGTCCATAATCATTAGCTCACCAAATGCCACCAATTATCCATTCATATATTGACATCAATGCCAACACATTCATCTGCCATATTACCAACAATGATTCCCAAGAGGATGGAGATGAGAGGTTACCCATCATCATCTCAACCTAAATATGTAACTTAGCCATTTCTATAGACTTAGATATTGCTAGGTCGTCATTAGTGCAACTCTCCCATTGAAGTGATAAGGATTTGAATAACATAGCCTTTTTATGGAGTCCAATGAGCCCTTACTTATCTCAGATCAAAACTGGAGATTCTTTTCCATATACTATACCTCTTCTTGTTGTTTCCCTTGGATTTGAGGTTGAAACTATAGAAAAAGGAAAGTTGTAGGTCTCATCCATTGTCACAAGAAATCAATACTTAGTTACTACTTGTGTTAGTTCCTAATGAATAATGAATGACATGTTACACTTTGGAATGTTAGTTCCTAATTAATAATGAATGACATGTTACACTTTGGAATGATGATCGTATACTCTTATTTTTTAAAATTAAAATTGCATGTTTTTGTATTTATAAGATGCCTATTCCTGTATTTTAGTCGTACTTGATTTTTTTGTTACGTATTTTTTTTGTATTGTATCTAAATCGTATTTGAATCCATACTCGAATATTGCTACTATGGTTTTGACTATTTACTTCATATTTTCTGAGGATTTATATGAAATATAGGTCGTATTTGAGGTGAAAAATGACCCATGATGGGCATTTTTCCCATCAAATTCCATCCTAGAACCCATCCATCGCTCGTTTGATATAGAACGGGCCTGAACCATACAATCATGACCAAACAAATTCGGGCTTTCCCTGTTGTAGAACACCGTAGCAATGGTAAGAAAATGGTCTTGGGTAGTGTAAGATGATTTAGGGTTGTGATAAGATGATTATGGATCCAACATCACCCTATCTGCATCCATGTGAAAAAACACTCAAAACTACCTATAATTGGTCTAAATTTGGTGACATTTCACAATGTTGTCCTATTTAAAAAAATTCAGGCACATAGTTAGAGAAGGAGTACCTTGCACGAGGAAACTTGCATATCAAACCACTATGGAAGAGGGAGTGTTAGACTAACGTCGGGGTGGGAAATCCATGAATGAAGCAATATGACCACCTCCCATTCCAAATTGAACCCCCAACATGATCTATATGAGGGGGAACCCCATACCTCTTTGCATGCATTAACTAGTCAAGTGGCCCAAGAAACAAACTTCTATATCTGTGTTGTGAACAAATTCCAAACCATATCAAATCATGTCTTATACTTAAAAATAATTCAAATATAAATAACTCTAAAAGAAATTACACCTTTGAGAGAAAAATAGCTTTTGGTAAAGTTTTTGGGAAGAAAATACTTTTGATATTAACACATTATAAGTAAATATATTTGCATGCTAAATTATATCCGCTTGGTAGCTTATATTCTTGTTTTATCAAGTGTAGGTACCACCAAATAGGTATCTATCAGATATATCTTCCTCGAGTGATGGTGAAGATATACTCGGAGAGGTTGAAAGTGATATGTGTTGTACTAGATCTACCGGTTCTATATCAACTAGATCTGAAAAGGTAAGGAAAATATTTCGTAGACGCATGCAATATTTTATTGCCAACGAAGGTTCATGTAATTATGATGCTGAGAGCCTAGGTGAAATTGAGCTTCCCTTGAGGTATAGACATCTAGTGCAACGATGGGTACCTAATAAGCTACCTCAAGTGGACACAGATTTCTTCATCAATGGGAAGATGTATTGCATTGCTCCTTTGTCCTTACATGGATTGGGGCTATTTTCCATGGATGGCATAAAGGTCATCTATGGCACTGTAACTGAATTGATGGAGTATGTCGAAACATTATACTGATACAATAACTGATTTATATTGGTCCAATATAGTCAAAGTATGAGGAGATACGGAGTTGCCGCAAATTACATACAACTAGCAGAACACAATAAAAAAAGGGGCAACTATGTATATTGATGGGAGACCAAAAGCATCTGGAAACGTTGCTGGATTTATAAATAGTACACATCCAATGATAGCAACTAAACAACTGAATTACGAATTTGAGGGACACGAAGAACATTGTATATTTGTATGTGCAACAAAAACAATACTTCCAGGTGAAAAGTTGTTGATCGATTACAACTTAAATCGAATAGATGTGGCTTCCATGGTCCAGGGTAACTGTGGAAGGTCACACACTATGCCTCATCAAGTAAATGCTAAATATAGTAACTAAGCATGACTACAATAACTAAATGTTTTGTTTTTTCTGTTAACATTTGATTTCCATCATTGACATTCAATTTTTCCGTGCATATTATGAATATTTCCATGTGATAACATGCTTATTACACTGTTATGCTTATCTCATTTTTTTATGTTACAATATTTGACTCAACTTTTATTGATTGATTTATTTTGTTAGGGTTGCAGCAGTGGAAAGCCACATGTTGCTTCCATCGTCTAGGGTGACCGTGGAATGTCACAATCTATGCCTTGTGAGGTAAATTTTAAATATAGTAAATAAATATGACATCAATAACAAAAAATTTCGATTTTTTCAGTTAACATTCGATTTTCACTGTTACCATTCACTTTTGTCGTGCTTATTGTGAATATTTCCATATGATAACATGCTTATTACATTGTGGTAGGGGTCTGCTCATCCCCATGGAGCAGAACATGTATCTCCTCCTTTGGAGGTAAACGTAAATATTATTGCAGTATCTCATTTTTGTTTATGTTACAATTATTGACTCAACTAAATATAGTAACTAAATATGACTACAATAACTAAAAACTCCAAACCCGGAAGATTTCCATGTGACAACATGCTTATTACACTGTGGTAGAGGTCTTCTCATGGTCGTCATGGAACAAAATGTGTGTCCTCTACTTTCATGGTCCAGGGTGACCGTGGAAGCTCACAATCCGTGCCCCATCAGGTAAGTGTTAAATATAATAACTAAATATTGAGATTTTTTATGTTAACATTCAATTTCCATTGTTACCATTCACTTTTTTTGTGCTTATTGTGAATATTTCCATATGATAACATGATTATTACACTATGGCATGGGTATACTCATCGCCATGGAGTAGAACATGTATCTTCTCCATCGGAGGTAAAAGTAAATATTATTGCAATATCTCATTTGTGTTGATGGTACAATTATTGACTCAACTAAATCATAGTAACTAAATATGACTACAATAACTAAAAACTCCAACCCCAAAATATTTCCATGTGACAACATGCTTATTACACTATGGAAGGGGTCTTCCCATGTTCGTCATGGAACATAATGCATGTCCTTTACTTCTGAGGTAAAAATAAATATTATTGCAATATCTCATTTTTTATTATGTTACAATTATTTTCATAACATTTATTTATTGATTTATTGTGTCAGGGTGGCCCCGGTGGAAAGGCACCTACTGCTTCCATGGTCTAGGGTAACCATGGAAGGTCACACTCTGTGCCCTGTCAGGTAAGTGTTAAATATATTAACTAAATGTTTCGATTTTATCTGTTAGCATTCAATTTTGACTATTGACATTCACATTTTTTTGTGCTTATGGTGAATTTTTTATTTATTTATCGTGTCAGGGTGGGGACTATGGAAAGGCACCTACTGCTTCCACGGTCCAGGGTGACTGTGGACAATCACCCACTAGAAGTAGATCATTATGGGGTGACCATGGGAAGTCACCGGCCACAACACCGCATCAGGTAAGTGTTAGTTCTTAATAGTAACTAAATTTCATTACAATAACAATGTTTGAATGATCTTAAAATTATTTTGCTTAATTTTATTGTTTGATGAATTTAGTCCAGTGCACTTGATCTAGGTGATGAGGAGCTTGACAATGAAATTTACTATTCCATAGACCCTATGGATACTATAAAGAAGGCCCTGAAAAAGGAAAACATAGAAATGATTTCCTTAGCTTGCATAAGGCCCATGACACAGGAGATCAAGGCAAGGATTGAAGATCTGAAAGAACAAATAAAATATTATGGGTTAAGCGGCATCTTCACATATTTTTTTAAGCTATGATATGATTTCATATCTGATATTATGTTTTCTAATTTTCCAAGTGATCTGATAAAGTAATTTTTTCGTTCGTAGGATTTTTTACAACTCGTGACTAGAGAAACTGTCGAGACAGGTATAGCTAGCAGTGATGCTCCAATACAACAACAATGCCGACAAAGTAATGTACCAATGAGGCTTTTTGACACTCCTCCGATTGGCCTTGAATCTAGTGATGAGGGCACATATTTTGATCAACATGACATGCCAGAGCATGATGAGATGGAACCTATGACTCCACATGACTCCGGAGATGAACTTACTATAGATGACCAGGAAATGTTTCCTGGAGCAGCACGAGTTAAAAGCACCGGATCACTAGATCTCACCTTTCTGGTGGATGATGCTTTTGTTCCAATCAAGATTCAAAAGATTGCAGGTATTTATTAATTAATTTATTCATTTTAATCATGAAATTGAAATGGACATACGCTGAAATTATTATAAATTAATGGATTACATGTTTCTGTAGGAAACAATGTTTTCTACAAGAATTTGAATGACAAAGCATTGGAGTTGTTTGGCCCCACCATTCGCACACAGTGGAATAGACAAGATAGCGCAAAGAGAGATGTATTGATAGACCACATGGTAAACTTGTTCGGCAACACATTCAATAAGAAAGTGGTTGCAAAGTTAGCCGGAGAGAATTTAAAATATACTAGCGCCCAATATAGGGATAAATTGCAACTTGACCTCAAGCATGAGCGCCCTCCCATGGTTTCAGAGAAAGAGTGGAAGGAAATCATAGAGGATAAAAAGGAGAAATTGATAAAAATACAAGGAAAACAACCACAGCCTAGAAAATCAAGGTACAACACATATCATCTTTTTAGTGAAATATGCTCATTTATTTTTTTCTTTTTTGTTTTAAGCAAGAATTCTAATATCTAACGTTTTTCAAAATTTTCATATATAGGCTACTGGACACCTCCAAAGAAACCAAGGCTAGAGTGGAAAAGCACGGGAAACAAAGACTGGGCCAGGGTGGCTATAGAAAACTAAGATCCTAAATTGTAAGAATTAAATGATTAACTGTGGGGAATATTTATTTGAAAGTAGCGAACAAATATCTATTTTTGATATTGGAAATTTTATATGTGTTATGCATTGCAGAGAAATATGTTCCAAGATGTTGCCACCAAGGAATACGTAAAGCTTGGTTTCAAGTATGGTTTTAAAAGTGTCATTGAATATCGAAAAAGCTTGGGGAAGACTCCAATCTCCCCAATGACGCAGATGTAGGTAAATAAAATGAATAAGGACATAATTGCAGTATACTATTAAAGTCTGTTTAGTTTTGATTATATCACCCATAACTAAATATTTATGTTTTCTTTTAAGCAACAGTGCAATCGCAGCAGTGAATCCAGTGGTACTCGACACGTACCATCTGATGTTGGGGTGTGCATGTCCCATGATAGTGGGGAGCAAAGTGACCATTCTGGTATGTGTGCTTTGGAAATAGAAATATCTGTTGTGATTATAGATATTTATTTCCTAACATATACTTATAAATTTTCTTCTTTCAATGGAAGACCATTAAGTTTAGGAGGGTGAACCACAAGAGGAATTAGCAAGTAGAGAAACAATTAACACACCAGCTATCACAGCTACACAGGCAGGTAAAGAGAAATATTGTAATTTTAATCCAAATGATGAACTATTAATTTCAATAACATTTCAACATATCGATATGCCCATTTTCGTTGTTGCAGTTCACGCCCCTTCAGAACTGCCTCCAGGCCCTACTCAACGACGTACAAGAAGTATGATACATGAGGGCATGGAAACACAAACACTAGCAGGACATGGCTTTGTAGATATTCCACCAAATGATGATGATAATATCCCAATTATCGTCAGTTATTACAATGCAAAAAAACAGAAATCAAAGAAAAAGTAGATGTATAAATTCATGACCTGTATATGGATGTATATAGATGTTGTTATTCTAAAACATTGTTTATATGAATTACCTCATTATGCTTCAATGGTTTTATGTTTATATGTTTTGATGACTAGCCTAGTTATGCATGAATGTTTATATGTTTTCTATGTAAACAACATCATTTATTGGGTATGGGGAATTGAGAGCGATGTGGGGGGGGCATATGAGCTTCCACCTTCACGTGGTTGGCCCTGTTCAGTAGAGAATATAAAATTGTTCTTCAAACAGATAGGAGCTCAATAAGGTATAAATACTCTTTTATAACTATGTATTAAAGATGGTTGTAAATTTTTAAATGCATGTCTATTTCTTAAAAAAATGTTAATAAATTTAACATTTCACTGTTTATTGATTTCTACAGGACTTTGTAGTAGGATTTAAATGACTGTTTATTTGCTTATATATTATTTACTCATATAAAAATTATGTCTTTGATGATTTATGCAGGTCTTGGTGATGGAAATGCATCTCGTGGACAACTCTTATCAAGCTGTATGGGAAAATGGATCTGGTGAAAGGACAATGATAAGGTAAGGGTTTTTAAGTGTTCTTTATCCTTAATGTGTTTGTCTTTATCCTTAAATTATATTTCATTCTATTAAGATACAAGAGATACAACCAATAGTAAATAACTACTTTTAGACTATCATCCAAACTAGGAGACAACCTTCTACATAAAACAAAAATGCTTATTAGAAATGTAGAAAAATAGAAGAAAAATCACGTAGAAGAAATTAGGCTTTTTTCATCCCTTCTTCCTATAATTTAGGCATGATGAAAACCTAGGTTAAGAAATTTTAATTTTTCAAACCCTAATTGTTCATCTATCTTTCAAAACTAAATTTTCTGAGTTGTATACTTGTAAATATTATTCTTAGGTTATTTTTGTTTCTCTTAGGTTTTAGACTTAATTTTTATGTGTTTTTGTAACTTTTATTTTATCAAAAAAGAAAGCCCTAAAAAAAGAATTTATGTGTAAAAACCTAAAAACGCTGACCTGCTACTCCCACAATCTGAGCCCTCTCCTTTATCAAACACAGGTCTGCGATATTTATTGCAGACCTCGTATGCCCTAGATTCCTTCTCTGCACAATCAAAATAGAAAACAAGTTAGTACTTCAAACTATTTAGATGGTGGTGTAATTTGTAAAATATATCTTATTGATTTGATTAGTTTTCTGCCCTATTCGCATTAGTTTTCTGGGTAAATGTAAGTCTGATTTTTTACTGAGATCTAGAACCTTACATCTCTGAATGCATAGTGATATAATTCTGACATTATTTTACTGAGTATTGTTTTGGATTTTCTTAGTACTAATTATTGCTATTGAGAGATGGGTGATGGTAAGGGACTTGATGATTTTATATTTCAGAGCTTACATACAAGATTGAGTGAATGATAATAACATTATGGTTAGCTTGGAACTAAATTTTAATTAAGTTAGTATTTTATATCTATGCTATCACATAAACATATATGGAAATCATAGGCTAAACGAAACTTTAAATGATTAACATTGGTTATTGGTTGCACTATTTTACATGTTCTGATTACTGTGATGATAAACTTTCAGTTGTTGCATGGCACATATGTGGACCATAAATTCATATGTCTATATCCTCAAAGGTAGCAGATAAAGTGATGTTATTACATGAGCAGTATCTCCAAGGAAATTATGATATGGTTTCTAAACTGCAAATTGCATTCTCAACTATGCAACCTACTTCTCAGTGCCAAAAGGTAATTTATGATGAATTTTTTGCTACATGAGATCATTCCTAGTAATAGAATAGAAATAAGTTGTCAATTTTTTGTTGACTAACATGTCTCTTTCCCATCATGTTCTTAGGGGACTGTTTTTATCTTATGGGCATATTTGATACTAACTTGACCAATTTTGGCCATGCTTGAGGTGGTTGCATAAGAAGGATCAACTTTTCATACTCACCTCTTCCAATAATGAGCAACATCAAAACAACTTACCACCAGTTGGCACTACAAAGATCCTACACAAATTTTCCAGGTGAACAACTACTCTTTTTCCCTAGGGGTTGAGTTATTTTTTAATTACTTATTTATTTTTCAATAAAGAGGAATTCAATGCACCTTATGTTTTTTGTAGTATGATGAATTATCACTAGTAGCTCTTCACATGTAGTAGAGCAAGTGATGATATTTCACGAGGAGTGTCTGTAAGGAAATTATGATATGGTTTCTAAACCACAAATTGCATGCTCAACTGTGCAACCTGCTTCTGATCAATGCCAAAAGGTGATCTATGATGAATTTTTTGTTATATGAGATCATGCATAGTAAAATAATATAAATAAGTTGTCAATTTTTTGTTGATTAACATGTCTCTTTCCTATCATGTGCTCAAGGGTCTTTTTTTCTTTTGGGAATATTTGGTACTAACTTTGACCAATTTTGGCCATGCTTGAGGTGGTTGCATAAGAAGGATCAGTTTTTCATTTTCATTTATTCTAGAAATTGTGGGCTTGACCTTCTTTGGCGTCATTTACACTTGCAGGCTTCCTCAGTCTTCAAATCTTGGGCTCCCTTCATCTTCAGAACATGGGCTTCCTTTAATTCTAACTTGTGGGCTTCTTTAAGCTTCTGCGAGTATCTACAGGCCTATGCGGGCTTCTTCCAAGCTCTATTGGAATCCTTCCAAGCCCTTGTGGGCTCTTTAAGCCCCGGTGGGCTTAACCTAATTTCATATCACAATAATTTGATCCGGTCCCAATGGTGCTTACATCTTTTATCGATGGTATTTTTTATAGATGTACCCCCTACCTTATCATAGAAATCATCTCTCAATGGTGCCTAGAATACCATTTAATTAATGTTTATACGATCCATGTGGTACTTACAACGTATTTTATCGATGGTATTTTTATAGATGTACCCTCTTACCTTGTCATAGAATCCTCTCTAAGAGGTTCCACTTTAGCCTCTAATTATGTATTTTAGCCAATCATTATGAATTTGTGCATCCTAATGGGAAAACAGTTTTTGAGGAAATAATTAGGGTGCTTCGGACCACTTTGGGTACTTTTGTTCACTTTTTAAATCAATATGCCTTATTTTTTAGAGTTAGTTAACATTTTTTGACCTCCCCCCTTAACTTCCCATTTATTTTTTTCCCTTTTACTTCAATATGTTTTTTCCCATATCTCACTTTCCCGATATATTTCTTTTCTATAAATCACCTTTCATGTGTTATATTTTATCCCTTTCTTTGTCTTTAAAATATAGTATGTATTTTTTTCACAAGAACTTATTGAAGATCCAAAACCATGGAAAGGAAGTTGCCTTTCCACAGTTTTTAAAAAAAAAATTTAAACCTCCAGGTTTCGTCGCAATATCGACGAACTTTCGTCACAGGTATTGCAAAACCGTCGAAACCCTAGGTGGATTTATATGAATATCGTCACTATATCGACGAATTTTCATGGAAAAATTATCGTTCAACTTGTAGATTTAGTCGATAGAGATTGGTTTTCCACGGTTTTGCGTGGAAGAAATTTCTGTTCAAATTCCAGAATTCGTTGATAGAGAGACAAGCGTTCTTCGAAAGTGTTCCACGGTTTCGCATGGAAACACAATTTTTCCTAGTGCACCATTTTTCCGTACTGTTATTGTCGTAATTGAGATGATGAAACATGGAAATAACAATGAAAAACCGTCGTAATTTTGATATTATGTATTAGTGCACAATCTCCAAAATGAGCAAGTGTTAACCATAATCAATTCTCCAGGAGGAATACCACACATGTCCAAAGAGAGAACAAGAATATCCCAACATGTTTATCCAAGGAGGTACTCGGGGGAGCGACTAATCATAATGAGATGTACTTTCCTCAAAGGAGGGAAAAAATATATCTGGTATCATCCAATAATGCCAATCGACAATTTCAAAGTAGATGAGTATTTTATACTCCATCATTAATGTTTTAGAAGAGTTGAAGCTCACCTCCCCCAATAATACAATCTTCATAGTATTCTATGAAGGAAAGTAGGTCATAGGCCATAGAGACAGCCTCCTTGAATAAACAATGTTCTCTCTTGTTGTGTTCCCTATAGACATTCTGAAATTTCAGTGAGATAAAATATGCTTTCAGAGAAGTAATGTTGTCACACCAATATAATAGGTCAAGTGATGAGAGGGAAGCCTTGTCCTTTGCCCAATTGATCACAATAGAAGAGTCCCCATAAACATAAAGAGTGGGGATGCTAATAGCAGCAGTAAAATACAATAACGCTCATAGTGCTAGTAATTATACCTTGGTGTTTGTGCTAAGTCCAAAACCTAATTCGATTATCAAAGAGTGGGTCTAATTTTCACATGAATTGATGCAGATATCTAATGAAGGAGAACTACTTTTTTTTAAATAAAATATTTATTTTTGTCATTTGAACGATCTAGTGCTTATGTAAAGCATCGATCACACCGGTGCAGTAATAAAAAAGAAACTCACCTAGGACAAAACATCTATAAAAACATATTGTCGCCTACCTTTTCTATATACAGATGTTTTATGGATCTTCTTTGAAAAAATTTTCTACAAGGTATTTTCCTTGTAATGAGTCAGTTAAATTATAAGCTTTGTCGAAATGAATTTTCTAAAAGAGGGCATGTTGATCAATCTCCTTGGCCCACTCCATGGCCTCTCAAGATGACAAGACTATATCCAAAATAAATTGTCCCTAGATAATATTGTCTACTTCTGACAAAAACATTTTTGATCCATATCCCAAACTCTCATAGCTAAATAATTTGCCATAATTTTGTATACAACACTCAACAAGGTAATATGGTGTTACCCACCAATAATTCCTTTAGTCTAATTCATTGGAATAAGATTCATGAGGCCCAGATTAAGATATTGTAAAAGGATTAAAATAGAAAAATGTCTTGCCCATGGTTACAAAAATCCTCCCCTATTGTGTCCCATATAACCTTTCACAATTCACAAGGGAAACCAACAATACTTGGGAACTTCCCATTCTGCATGGAAAATAGGTTAACAAACAATAGATATTAGTTGGGCTCTCCTCAATACTTCTATTCGCATAGCGTAGACCCAAAAACCTGTCAACGACAAATTTCTTCTTCAAGAAGTCAAATAATAACTTGGACCCCTCATTTCCATATTGAATCCACTACAATCTAGCATGTATCCAAGCCACTATGCAAATATAATTCTCCCTACACATCACCATCTCACACCAGGTTGCATCCTCCTAGAGAGAAACATTATGTAGGTCCTCTTCCAAAAGAATACATACCTCCTCTGAATGTATTTGATCCCCCTAAAGTTTCCTCACACATTTCCATGCCATCGTACAACCCCACCCCCTCATGAAATTCACATAACGATGAATAGTTGCTTCCCACCACAATATACAACATCTATATCCCTCGGGTTAAGGAACAAGATTCCAAACACTATGCACCATAGCATGGAATTTTGAAGACTCTATATGAGGGACATTAATCTTGAAAAAACATAAAGGTTTGGAATCCTCTACATGCCCTACCAAAACAGCGATCATAATGGCTAGGGGATCAGAACTTGTAGATTCAATCAAAATATCAAATGGACGCACATTACCTAAAAAATATATTGTCTCTTAGCACATAAATATGATCCAATCTAACCTCGAATATTCCATATATTTATCTAAAATTGGACCAAGTAAACTAACCACTTTCTTCCCCCATTTCGGGTCAAAATTTTGAAGAGAGGCTTTACACTTAGACCAAACATGCTTCTCTAAACTACTGATCACATAACCAAAACATTCCCCCCTATCACCATCCTATTCGACCATGTTAACATTAAAGGAAATTTGGCATCTAAAATGGGCCTCCTAAGGGAAATAATAAAATAATAGTTAAAATAATAAAATAATATTTCTAAATTTTGGAAGAAGAGAAAAAAAACTACTTTTTTGTTTGTATTTTCAACATATATCTTTGTGGTTTTACTCAAATTTTGAGTGGGAGTACTCGTTGGACATCGAATTTAATTATGCATCCAACGAATGCTCCCACTTGAAATTTGATTGAAATCATAGGTAGATATGTTGAAAATACGAAGAAAAAATAGATTTCTTTTTTAACAAACATGTCAAGTCAACCACTATTGTTGACTCTTTTCTTGAAATTATATTTGTTGCCTCTTTTTTTTCATGAGGCCAATTTGGGTAGGATCTTCTCCATTTTAGACCCCAAATTTTCTCTAATGAGTATCTGTTAATAATGAATTTTACATATGGAAGAGAGGCCTCTATTCATGTACAAAGAAGAGTATACTCAAAACTAAGATTTGGTGCATATAAATAACAAAACACAAATCTATCGTGAAACAAAATAGTTATTAATGATCACCTATTACTCAGGTCATTCCCTGAGGTTGTGACAAAAATATGCAAATAAGTTGAAATGGATAACACCACCCCTCTTCCTCCCTGATCATGATACATGGCCCAGAATGGGCCATTCCAAACATAACTCATGCAGTTGTGAACCTCAAATCCATATTCTTTGACCTCTAGTAAAAAAAACTAGCTCTGTATTGAATTTGTAAAGAATTCCTTGAACACCTTGCTCCCTACTTAGGATCATTATCCCTCTAGCATTCCATGAAAAAGGGAGATATTTAATAAAGGAACAAGGGATTAGCCAAGGTGATAAAATGATTGGTCATCACCAAGGAGGATGCCCCCCTCTTAGGAGAGTGGGTCACCACCACCTTGAATAATTTCACTTTCAAATTGAGGCTCACAACACTATCGGGTCTCTCTAAATAAATTGCAAAAGAATCCCCCTTTCACTTGTTATATTTGACCTGCCATGTTACATCCACCTCCATACTCTATAAGTTACCACTTTATGATGTTGTTTTCACTGGGTTAACTCAAGGGACATGAAAGATAGTGGGATCCAATTAATGCATCAAAACTTCAACAACTTTGTAGATATCCTAAGCCACTTCTTTGTCTTCCTTGGTGCCAAATTTGGATGCCTAAGGAGGAACAAACCCCCTATCAAAAATATTAGGGGTGCCTTCCTTGGTGATCTGGACTAAACTAGATAATGCACCATCCTTGTCAGGTTGGTCCAGTGCCACTGAAACACATGCATCCCCTACAAATTCGTAAGTTCTTGTAGGATGACTTCAATGAGGAAACTCATGGATAAGATGGTCATAAACTTTGTAGGTAAAACATGCATTCAAAAAATTCAAACAATGCATCTTCTGTTGATGGAAACTATATATATTCATCACTGAAATATATGGAGGCATTTTTTAAAATCAACCTCCACACATACTCTCATTTTAGGTCGGAAGGAGTTACATTTTCCATCTGTGATCAAAACGTATCTAAACAATTGAGAAAACAGATCTACAAAGGTCCTCAGATCAACAGGGAGCGCATGAAACTCAAGATAGAAAGAATATTTATTCGTCCCTCTATAATCCAAATTGAAATCAACTCTCCATGATTTCACATAATCCAAGGAGACAACAATATGCCATATACTATATTAAAGAAATTGTTGATTTCTCACTTCAGTGTTCAATCGAAGACAAATATATTTATACACCAAACCCCAATATGAGTTCAGTGATACTCTTTTTGCATCCAATTCAATGAACACCAATTGTTGAAGGATTCCTCATCTTGATTGAATGAAGGAAATATAATATCACTCCTTGGAATTCCAATTTCTATCATCCTTCTTCATATTCTTTATTACTCACTACAAAAATTAAAATCCCCTTCACTAGCTTCGGCACTGTTATGAAGGGTATGGGTTTCAACTTTTTCATTCACCAAGGAAAATAACTAGGTTGATTCAAAGCAGTTGGGCTCCTCATTTTCAATCAAAATATTCTCATTTATTCTAATCATTTCTAGCTTCTCTTAAAAAATAAGAATAGTTAACTAAGAAAGGGAGGAATTTCACTCTAAGACAGATCTATCATGCAGTAAATTAGGGTTTTATTCAATCATCTACAAATCTAAATCATCTGGAAAGTTTAACAGCATCTCTAGCATGAGAGGAATGGAACCATTTGAATTGAGCTAAGTAAGTGGTGGTCATTCTTTATTTTGGATGGCTTTTGGAACCTTATTCTCAACAGTAGCAACAATGAACTTTTTATCAAGATAAACAATGATATCTCGAGTATCCTTTAGATCATGACAATACAAAGGAATGTATTCCAAAGGTGACCTTTCTCTTGAGTGATTTATTCTCAAATATACATATCCATTAATTTGTATGGGAAAGTTACCATGCGATGAAGAATGCCTATGTGATATCTATCTAGTGGAGCCAACCATTTCCACATTGAGAAATGGATAAATTCCTTATGGACCAATCCCCTATGGGAATCCCACAACCTATGTGTTTAGAACCTAACAAAGCACCCTCAGAAACCAACCCAAGTTATCAAACTAAAACGGAACCATAACTAGAATATCTCAATTGGTTAGAGCAAGTAGTTGTTAACCACAAGTTTTGAAGAAAACTCTAAGGGTCAAGGCATAAGACATCAAAAGGAGGACACCTCATTCCCTCATGCTCTTCCTAGGTCATGACCCATCATAGTTCCTTGACTATGTCATGCCTCTTCCTACACCACCTCTCAATCACTCGTGATCCCTCTGGGTCGTGATCCATCTCCATTCCTTTGTTTGATCCTCTCATATTTTGATTCAAAATATATTTCTCTTGTGTAACTCCAACATTACAATGATTCCAACCAATCAACTACAACATGTTTACTTTTTTATTCACTCAACTTTGTTGCCACCTCACCACTTTGACTCCCTATGCCCAATGCTTCATCTGATTATATTTTGTATTTTTATATTAACTTTTCCTAAAATATCATTTTTTTACAAGCTACCTTGCACATCTCCCTTATCTTGTAATATTTATTCCTTCAGAAGCTTCCTTTTATTGTATTTTATTAAACATGTTCAAACTTGATCACTCTCCCACAATTTTATACTCTATGGATAGTAATACAATTTAGTGTATAGAATATGTATAGTTGTAAAAATATCTCTGTGCAGATGTATCATATGTTGTGATTGTGCTCATATCACTTGATATATGAGTCAGAGGTTGTGGCTTATAAATCTAGTCACCTTAAAGGTTTCCTCCTTTTAACTTTACAATAAGGCTTTGGATCTAGTATCCTTTATGGTTTCTACCTCCTTATATTGTCCTCTACATATACTCTCATCTTAATATTTGTGGATTTTTTCATTTGGAGCAACTAACACTTTCTTTCTTGGTACAAGGATCAGTTTAGTGTTGATGTTATTCAACTCGACACCGCATCCACTGATTAAGTAGTGTCATAAGTATTTTATTTCATTATGACATTTTATTCTAACTCTTTTATTTTTGTAGCATCCCCGAACAACTCCTTACAATACTAAGAAGCATGCTTTTGATGACTTTCAAGATCTTCTATAAGGGTCAAGGGGTGACACCCCTCTTGTATCCTCCATTTGTCAACACAAGGAGGGTTGACAATAGCACCTTGACAAGGGTATAGATGTAATTCCTTGAATCAGGTCAAGAGTCAACACCTATAAAACAAACAAAGCCTAGATGATGTCTCAGTATTGAGCTACATAACTACAACAATAAGATGATGAAAACCACAATCACCTTAAACTGTCACTAAGGATCATGCAAACTTGTGAGTTGTTTTGAAAAGCATATAAATAATATAATAGTCTAATATGTCAAAGCCCTAAATTATGTTGTAGCAATTCAAGTGATCAACTATGGTAAATTCACCCTCACGTCACTCCACGCAACCTTGGGTAATGGTGTCAATGCCCATCTCTTCCATCAATTGTTAGATGCTAGATAGGAGCGGTACCAAGTCCTAGTGAAATGACGAGTTAGTGAAATAAGAAGGAAGGTAATACTAACAAATTATCATTCATACACTATAGCATGAAAGTGGATACAATAGTGACCATGATGCTCATAAAGATTTGTAAAATTTGTTATCACAAAAAACTTGCACACTTGTGACAATTTCACTATTCACCCTGTAAAGTATTATCAACATACAACATGCACTTAGGAAAATACATCTTCATAAGGTTCAAAGAGAAAATCGAGCCCAAAATGTCCCTAAAAAGTCAAAATCCATAACTACATGGGTTAAATTCTAGTTACTAGTGCTACAATGTGTGCCTTCACAACAACACTTATGTTGAAGCACGAAAATACCTTCGATATCCGTGCAAATGACATAAACGGTAGGATATCACCCACCAATGGCGCATTGATTTCTCATGAATTATCCACTTATCCATTTGAATTTAAATTTTTCCTCTCACACACTTGGTTTCCTTAAATGGCCTCTTGGTGTACTTTGGAGACAAAACATCAATCAATGGGTTCACACTATGATATTGTCATTTCTTGGCCACCTCTCGGTCTATAAAATAAATACATGGGCATGCTAATTGTAAGAATATTTGAGAGTAATTTATGATGTTGTAATTGTTATTGAGATTCCCCTTAGATCACCTCTTCCCTCTTGCTAAGCATTTCCAAAGATCCCTTGCCTCCTTCCCTCAAGGGGCAAGTGTTATTCTCATATATTGGTTCATTAACTACACTTAAAGAATTTTGGTGGACAAGATAGGCCTTCCTTAGAAAGAGTGTTTTCCTCCATTTTAATCTCACTTATCCAATGTGTTGTATTAGCTTTACCATTGGGAAATATGCAAGTGGTTTGGCTCACATTGGTTGTTTTAGTTTGCATTATCTTCCCCCTTTGTTACTTTGTTTAAATTTTGTTATCATTTTTATTGTTTTTCTTAGTTTCCCTCTAACAATCTATTGTAGGATCACTTTGGGTCTCTCAAAAACCAAACCAAGGGGCTCCATATACTAAGGCCTTGTTGCAGCCTACAAGTCCTATCCCCATCCCAAAGTGAGAAGAACTCTTGTGCATTATTTCCCACAGCAGTATCGATGGAGGATCCACTTCATTTTTGTCCATTTATGTTTGTTTAGGTTGTTGTTTCAAGTGTAGTTAATTTATAGTATCTTTTGTCTTGAATTTGAAGAGGATCATCCCCTACATCCTAGAAATTTGATCTTAATTCGGTAGTGTCAACCATTTTACATAGTAACACGGTTCTCTTCATTTCTGGGGCGTTTCCATGCTTTCAATACTTCGACAGATGCACTGACAGCACATATTAATAGTTTTCTGCTCGTGTTGATTTCCTATCATGAATTAGGGTTGTCTCTCTTTATTGTTCCCATGCTACAATGCACTAGTGATTCTTCCTGCTACAGTGTAAATTTTATTTCCGCATTGTCTACCATTTATTTGTTTTTATCTGTTTGCTCAACAATTTGCATCCCACTAGTTGCTCACTAATGGATTAGGAATTAATTAACTTACAAAGTTACTTGTTCGTTTATTAATTATCCCATATAGACTAATATTAGGGATTAAAGGGGACATTCCCCCTCAAAATCAACTTAGGTAACCAAATTTGAGGTTTCCCAATGGGCCTCATTATTGTCACTAGTATTTGGGGCTTTGCATTATTGTTATTTTTTCTTTAACATATCTTACATTAAAGTAGTGTAGCATCCAATTTTCCCACACAAGGAAGGACCTAAATCCCCTTTTCTTCCCATGTATACTCTCCACGATTTATGTGAATAAGAAAAGGGAGTAAAGGGTTAAATACCTCATATGCACTAACATTTATTTTTGCAAGCATCATTAATTTTTTTAGAGATCAACTTACAATAATTTTTTTTGTGCACTCCACTTAATTGCAACAACAACATCTTATTTCATCACATGTGTCTTCCCACTAGCACACACTAAGGGACCTAAATACCCTTTCCAACCAAGTATGATCTTCATGATTTTAGTGAATCAGAAAGGGAGGAGAGTGGGAAAGACGTCCCTTCCACTCATTTAATTCACAACAAAAAATTTAACAAGAAACCATTATAAAATTCTCACCAACTAAAATCCTCCACAAGAGGTCACAAAATAACATTTTATCTCAATAGGTTGATTGGGTTCGGAATCCAAACAACACCAAGCAACTTAGTTTCATTAAGAATATTTTTTAAAGATAACATTATTTCCTTCTAGGGTACTTTAAATCCCTCTATAAGCAAGTGTGCCAAATCCTAGATCAGATACATTTACTGTGACCAAGGAGTTAAAATATAAGGTATAGCTTCCCTTTTCTCCCCTACAATGAACTCACCTTATTTCTAGGGTTCAGATGACAGTATAGTACCCAGGCCTAACTGTCGATCTGCACTTGATGCAATATAACTATAGTGGTCAAACTTAGGATACCACTAAGGAACACTTACGAGTGTAAGTTATTCCTAAAGTCATATATTTTCATTAGGAGGTGTTTCTAAGTCTTCTCGATCAAAACATTGGACCCATTGTCGGTAGAAATGGCTCTTTCTTGCATCAATTGTTCTTTTGGGAGGCCTAGTTATGATTGAGAGGAAGGAAGTTAGGTATTTTTAGGGAATTTACACTTGTTGATTCTTTTCTAAATACAAGCTCATTAAACTCATGGTTACATGTGGGCGCCCTTGCACTAATCCATATTTGCACATATCACTAACACCTTGCACCATATTGCATATGTTGTGGTTGGAATAATTTTTGCATTTGTCTACATTGTGTTTATTTCATCACCCATAACTCTCACTTGACAACTAGGCTTCCAACATTGAGGAATAATTCCCCCCTAAGGCAGTCTTGTAGATTGCAAGGCCTTTCCACTCTCTCGAGGAGTGTTTTTCCATTATCTCCCTAAGGCACGCGAGGGAGATCACCAGGTCAGGGATGATCCCAAACCACATTGATTGGATCATATAGACGAGGATGCACCTTGGTCGATTCAATATCTCCCCTTAAATATAGTGTTGATCCTTTCCCATCCTATTCTCATGGAAGAGGTTCACCATTGAGTACTCCCCCACATAGGAATAGTCCACCTTCTTCTCCCCCAGCGGAAGGAATTCACACTACATCTTCATCTTCCCCTAGAAGATAAATATCACTAACACACATTCCAAGGTCTCCCCTTGAGGAAAAAAATTAGAATAGCATGGCATCCCCTAATCCCAACTTACCATTCATGAAAAATCTAAACCTCCCTGACTTATACAAATTGGTAAATGATCCCATAAATCATGATGCCAATTGACCAGATATGTTGAAGATATAACTTCAGATATCCCTAAATTTGAAGGAAAGAAAGGAGATGATCCTTCTAACCACGTTATGTCTTTCCACCTATGGTATTCCTCCAACAACGTAGTAGATGATTAGGTATGCCTCTGTCTCTTCCAAAGAACCCTAACCGATGCAACTGCGAAATGGTATGTAAGTTTGACAAGAGCCTCCCATACCACATTTGAGACCATTGCCATGTCATTTCTATCCTATTTCCAACTGCCTATAAGACATGATCTGGGCCTCAAAATTCTCATAGAGTTTCAACAACAAAAAAATGACACACATAGCATATTGTTGGGTGTTATAATGTCTATATTAATCCACCTATTCTTTAATTATCAACCGGGGTTTGTAAACTTTGAGTTGACACAAAATATATGTGAAGGTAGAGGGTGTCATGTAAATATTTTAACAAACAAAAGATCGAAAGATCTTCCAAAATGAAAAACCGAGTCAAACTCCTAAAAATGCACTTATTAAAGTGATTAACCTGAGGTAGACTAAATAAACTAAACAATTGAAAATAAACTTTAAACTAAAATATAATCAACAATTAACTAACCAAATGGGGAACTAAGGTACGAGAAAAACTTAACTTGTAAGCAACTAGAAAACTTAATAAAAAAACTAAGTAGAAAACTTAAAAAACAAACTTGATAAAAGAAGCAAGTAGAAAACTTAATAAACAAACTTGATAAAGAAGCAAGTAGAAAACTTAATAAAAGAAATATTTTTAGGTTTTGTCCTACAAGTTCTTTCAACAATAACATGACATAAAAAAGACAACCTAAAAACATACTAAGGGAAACACTAAATCTAACATACAACCAAATAAATCAATCTAGAAACATAAATACAAAATAATACAACAATAAAACAAAATCAACAATAACACACATTCAAGGTAAAAAGAAAAATCAGGAAAAATAATAAAACTTCAACAAATAACCTAAAACAATTAGCTTTTAATTTAAATGTTAAATAGAACTTATATCTAAACATCACAATCAAAACAAAATTCAGATATCAACAAAATAGAATTAAAAACAATCGTATTATACATAAAAAACATTAAAACTGGAACTGAGGGTTGAATGACAGACTGAACTGTGGTTCTGAAAGGGTGGCTGAATAGCAGACTGAACAGGTTGTCCGAATGACAGTCTGCACAGTTAAGATAAATGAAAACTAACCTAAATGAGCTAATCTTTAGCTGAATTCGTGCAGATGCAAACCTATTGCATAAAATCAATAATTAAACCTAATTATTAAGCAAACTCAACAATGAAATAGATTCAAACAAATTCATAAACATAAACATAAAAGAAACTATGGCATATTAGTAAACTGGAATGTAAATTGCATAAACTGATAATTCAAAATAGACATAAAACAAAGAGAGCTGAATTCAAAAGAAACCTATTTTATTTAACTTGTAAATAGATTGAACAGGAAATGAAATGAAATAAAAACAAACTTTCTAATTCAGAAGTGAAAGCAAACTATGCGCGCAATCTAGTTATCTAATTCAGAAATAAACTTGCATTATAAAAATAATAAGACAAACTGTGAATTAAACTTAACTACAACAGAAAATAAGAAAAGAAATAAACAAGAAGAGAAAGAAACCTCTAGTTGATGAGGGGCCCTCTCAGCAATCAGGGGTGGTTCCTGGCTAACTTTTACTCAAACGCAATCCTCAACAACAACACATACATCTCTTTATTCAAATAATGGAACAAAAATATAATTTTCAATGACAAATTACAATAGGAATTTTTCTCCTAACTCTGCTAACTGACTGACTTCTTCTAGCTAATTGAGCTCTCACATAGAGGCTGCTTTATATAATGTTTTACAGGGATGAGCAAGTCGACCCTTTAGAGGTCGACTGCTCTCTAAATTTAGCCGATCTTTAAAGCATTTAATTGTTTACAAGCCAATGCACAGGCATCCTCCCTCTTCAATGCAAATAGTCTTCAGATGTGGCGCATGGGCTTCTCTTTAGTATGAATGATCTTCAGAGGTGGCGAACAAGATCCTTCCTTATTACAGCAGGTGACTAATGGCGAACAGAGGAGAGCATAGTGGCGCATCTTCTAGAACGTGGGTTGAATGCAATAGTCCAGCACATGGATGGTTGATGTGGTGGTGATTAAAGGAAAATGCAGGCTGGCGAACAATATAGAACATGGATTCATCACCCAGACGCATGGATAATGGTATGTTGTCAGTTGTTTCATGTTTTAAATGCCTGAAATTAATTCTCAGCAGCACGCAGTCTGATAGGCGATCTAGACGGAGTGATGAACGGAAGGCTGGGCTGTGAGCTGGATATGTTGTGCATTGATCTAGGGAGAATGGAGTTTCTTTCTGCTAGCGTGTTTCAATACTGGAGTGTACAGCAACACATCTCAACATCTGGCAAACCACCAGGGATTTCCACGCAGCGGGCTGAATGACGAGCTGGATACGCTGTGCAAAAAGCAGGTTGAATGCGTTTTGCATATTAACTTAACCCAAAAATATTATAAAACCTGTAACAATTATACAAACTAATTAATAGATAAAATATGCTTCAATAATGTTATTTTTAATTAATAAAACCATAAAAAATGATAATAATAAAATAATTTTATATAAACCTTAAAAACACTCATACATGAAGTTGAATAATAATCTACGTGACATAAAACATACAAAAGATGATAAAATATGTATTTAAATGAATAATTTATCTGCCAAAAATGATAACAAATCTAGGATCAACACATACCACATCCATGAATGGAATTGTCGTCGTGCCTCATGCAAAATTGACATTACAACTCCCCTCCTTTTGTTTTGGTTTCTCAAATAAATTCAACCAGCTATCACAAAGGATGTGGCTACCTCAATGCCATGAACCGAGGAAGAAGCTATTCTCAAATCCCAACACTTTGAACTTATATATACTTAATCATGTATTTGTACGTTGTACTACTAGATTCTCCTCGACATGGATCCTTAGATCCTCAGGTTGCAGGGATGTCACATTCTATGGATGGGCTTATTGGGTCCATTTATTCCCAAATTAAAGTTCCCTGGCAAAACAATCTTGCACAATCACCATCGGTAATGCAACCACTTGTCCCCGTTGTGTCAGCTTCTAATCCTACTACATCAAACCCTCCATTTGGTTATACTTTGTATGGAATGTACAACCCTACTTATGCAACTACAATCCAAGTATAATTGGTTCCTCAACCACTAATGGGACCACCCATGTCGACATTCGCATCATATGTAGTGCAACCAACATATATCCCACCTTCAAGGTATAATCCCTATTTCCCATACCCATGTCCCCTTGGGATGGCACCCATGCCCAATATGGGATTCAACTTTGTCTGACCTTCCATGCAACAATAAACTCAACAATTTGAGAAACTGAACATTTCCAATCCCCCAAACCGTCAGAATCAGGGGAAGAAGAAGGGTAAGAAAAAACAACCCCAACAATAGGGGAAAGGGGGAAACCAAGTTCTCGAGCAGAACCTAAATCAAGGTAACCAACCCCTGCAGGGGAAAAACCCCCGTAAGCAAGAAAAAAAATCCAATTTTAGGACAAACTACCTATGATCTATATGTGGTGATTATGGTCACTACAGTCACCATTTCCTTCCTATCCCCGATGATCAGCAAATGTTGGGAGACAAGAAGTAGACACTTGCAAATCCTCCTCAAGCGCCTCCTGCACAAAAACCACAAGTTATTTTGCAACAACTCTTTTCTAACCATGGGTTGGCTACCCAAAATCCATATCCTCATCCCCAGATGATGTATCTTTCCAAAAAAATTATATGAATCAAGTGTTAGTCAACCTGTAGACACGTGCTAAAGGGTATACCAATGTAGAAACCTCACCTGTCCTTAAAGAGACTTCAGTTCCTTCAGGAGGACCTTTGCAAATCCCATGCCCTATAATGAAGAAAATTTTGAGGATTCCCAAAGAACCATTAAGGTATACCTCATAATCCCCACATGAAGGATGCCCATAACTATAACATTGTTTATGATTTGTCACAATCACCAACTGCAATGTCAAGCCTCGAGGTCATTCAATCATGCTCATCCCAACGAAAGGAATTGTTAAGTGCCCTTAAAGCCATTGACGCTTTCGATGCAAACCTCATGACCTTTGACCTTGAAAAGGGTGAACCACAACTATCCTCATCAATCACTTTCCAAGTGAAAATCATGGTAAAAAATGTTATCATCCATCGTTTCATCATTGATGAAGGTGCATCCACATGTGTAATGTCTTCCAACGTATGTAAAATATTGGGCTCCCCTTAGTTAGCACCATCCTCTATCAATCTTCGTGCATATGATCCCAACCACAAGGATTGTACCAAAATGTCCCTATTGAGCTACTAGGGGGAAATATGGTGATGATTGATGTTGAAGTCGTCGATGCCAAACTTAACTACAACATCCTTTTGGGTCATAGTAACATGCATACCATGAATTTGGTCTCCTCCTTGATGTTTTATGTCATGATGTTCTCATTCAATGGGAAGGTGTTCACCCTTTACCAACTTAGCTACTACAACCCCCATGCATCAACCAATCCCAAAAATTTCTTACCAATGGTAGGTGAGACAAACACAATGCCATACGTTGAGATTATCCTAGGGGTCTATAAATATGTTGATATCCTAGGGGAATATTTAGGACCTCCACTTGTCATTCCCCCTCCAATAGAATGCCTTATGTGTACCCTTTCAACCATGGAAAAATAAGCGTCAACTCCTAGGGCATGATCATCAGCAACTCTATCAAGTCATGACATTAAGCAAATGTTGAACACTTATGTGCCACCAATGTTCCAGATCACATTTTTGTACCCTCCCACAGGAGTATGAGGAACATTGGTCATGCCCCACTTAACGCTTCCAGGACTCACACTCGGACTACTAGTGTGGTACCTTACACCATCCTTCCCATATATGGCTTCAAAACCCATCACCCATTATGAGATGGTACCAATGTAGTGAGTTACCACTCCAAATCCATCCACCGAAACTACAACCTCAATGACCCAGCCACCACCGGTAGTCACCACACCACACAATCATGGTGTGATTCAACCTAATCCAACTACCCTCACTAATAGAGGAGATACTAAGCCCTAGTTGAAAACTCCTATCACTACAAACAATGCTCTTGAATCATATTTAGGAACACCCCAACTCAACATGAAGGGTGCCACTGAACAAATGATCAAAGAACCCATCATGCATGATACATCTACCATGCGGGTCACACCCACATGCACTATTTGTGGATAATAAGTTCATGCAACAAATTTGTTCCCTACCTTACTAGAGCTCAGAAACTTGCTGAATAAACTTGTTAGTTCCACATCTACCCCTAAATATGAAACTATGGGTACATAAAACCCATTAACCCCTAAGCCCAAATATTTACACACTGATAAAGTGTGCTTGATTTTTTCTCAATATGAGTATTATACACACCATTTACCTAATCTCCCTCAATTTTGAAATGCACTGGAAACCATTCACCTTACACAGATAGTAGAAGAACCCATGCCTACCCCACCACAAGAGGTAGCTTCCATCAATATGGTCACCTCTGATGAAGTGGAAAAAATTGTGTCTCCAGAGCTCAACTCTTCAAAAACCATTATATTGCCACAAAAAAATCACACTCATATGAACCATGACACCCAACATGATGGGTGTGTTTCATGCAAAATGCACCTCCGTATGATACTCAATCATAACAACATCTCTAATACCGAGACTAGTTCAAATTGGGGGAGCACTCCCATGCCGAGCATGTGGAACCACCTCCTACTATCCATTTCAGCACCCCATATTATGCGTTGAACTTGAGGTTCACCTAAATCAAATACGTCTCCGAGACCAATTGCTCCAACTAATTGTCTCATCACAAGAACCACCATTGGAGCAAATGTTTCCCAAGATAGCTGACACTATCAAAGATCTATTTCCCCTGGATGGGTTTCTCATAAGTGAGGATTTGTCATCATCTGATGAGGAGTCACAATCCCTCGACAATGATCCTTCCCCACTAATCCCAAACTAGCTCATATTGAAATATTTTATCTCTCATTGGGAACATCAATATATAATCATACTCCATTAGTCATCGTATGGTTTCCCGAAATAGGTAGAAGGTTCCTATTTGGACCCATAGTTCATTACAAAATGTCAAAATTCATATATGTTTCCAATCCCATTGACCACAAACTAAAAGATTTCATTTTTTCCTAATGCAAATGGATGTCAATCAACACACCTACATTGGTCTCATGAATGATGCAAGTCATTGGTCAAAAAACTTAGGATAAGCTTCTTGGGAAATTTATATCCCCCACAAAACTTTATACCACACTGATGGATTTTGTATGGGGGAACTTACAAACAATCAAGCTAAATATGATTTTGTTATAGGTCTATTGACCGATTCTATCCATTCTAGCATAACCTGTTTGCAAGTCCACCTAGATTCTAACATAATTGTGTCACAACTCTACAATGTTTTTGGTGTCCTCAACCCACTTCTCTTCTGCAAGTATCTCAGAATATGTCTCCTCATATGATAGTTTGAAATCATTACTTTCACTATTGTCCCAAGGAGCGTCAATATAGTCATTGATGCGATCGCCAATGAAGTCCTAAATTGGAACTTGATACATCATAACTAAACCTTCACATTAACAAAAGGTTAGCACATACATGTACAAGTACATATAACTATGGATGTATAAAAACATCCATCACATAAACAAATGTGTCGATAACCAAATATAATATCATGTACAAGAAACATAAACCATATCAATATCTACACATAGCATCATCATCATGTGTTTCTCATCAAATTATCATGTATAAGTAACAACTGCTGAACATCGATATGGAAAAAGTATAGGTATAGACATCATAAGCATAGATAAACATAGATGCACATCAAACATACATGAGAAACAACATGTATGCCTCCCAAAAATGGTGTATATATATCAAAACATTGTGTGTCATGTACAAAATAGACCTCATAGGGAATATATAAAAAAAAAAACAAGGGGATACATCATATAAACTGCCTCACGTAGGATTGATCATCATACATATACAAAATAAGGGCCCTCAACTCTAAATACTATAATATCAATATAAAAGCATGCAACACTCAAGCTACCCCACCACCTGTCAAGTCTTGTGGCCCCATGATGGCCAATGGCCACACTATATTGGCTCGAACTACCTTTGGATCCAGTCCCAATGGTGGCCTTGGCTCATTTCGTGGTCTCTTCCTAGGAGGATTGTTACACACATTTCTCGTCATCATCATGTTATGAGAACCAAACATCAAAACTTGCCTCAAGTCCCCAAGTTGTGAAGTTGAATTTGCGCCAGGATCAATGATTTCATACCTTTGTCCACCACCACACTTTCCTTGTGGAAAATGTGTGTTACCCCAATGTGTAATGCTTGTTTTCCATGAACAAAAAGTGGTGCCATTACCACATGCCTTCTTAGAATGAGTGGTGCACTATGGGTAATGCTCTGTCTTAGTTGACAAAGAGCGGTGCTCGAGTTTTAAAGATAAAGATAGAAGTTTCACAAATCTTCTCAAACCTTGGCTTCGTGGAAACCTCATCCCTAGACTCCTGAACCACCTGGAATTGAGATCCATCCTTGTAGGATCTCCCCTCCACCTCACCCATGAGAATCTCAACCTTCCATATCCTCCCATGGCTATAATTATTGGCTCAGCCCCCATGGGTAAAGGGAGGAATATTATGTTACAACATCAAAACTCTGGCCAAATCTAAACAAGGAGAGTGGGAACTAGGTGGACAAGTTTGAAGCTTTGGAGGCAAGGTTTTTCTTGAGAAGAGACTTCTCAACACTAAGTCTCTTGGTTGTAATTTCCCACTCTTATTCCATTAATGCAATGAAAGTTCGTTTCCCATGAATCATATTGTGTATTGATCACTTGTTTCATTGTTGAATTCCTTAGTCATCAACAAAGGATTATATATTGTACTTGGTGATTTGATCTTGTATGTGCTTTGTTGTGTGTTTCATGCAGGTGAACCTGTAGAGATCTAGCTTTCCAAAAGACTGGAACATCACATTGTATGACAGGTAAAAGACTCCATTCCAAGCATCTATCAATCTTAGGGGAAGTACTTTTCACTGTTGTGACTCATTTTTTCTAGCTTAGAGTATTTCAGGCTAGGGAAACAGCTTTTGTCCATAGAAGGTGAGTATTTCCAATAACAAATCTCACAACCATACTGAGGAGAGTGTTAGAACTTCTAGTTATTCTTATTTATTTCCTTACTTCAAACTGCAATTTCTTCATTGATCAGATCTACTAGTTGTTTTGTTGGGTTTTATTTGAGATTGATCAAATCTTCTTAGATCTGTCTAGATCTGCCTTATATGTTTTATTTCCTTGATTTTAATTATCATTTGATGCCAGTAAATTGAACACTAACATTTTCTTTTTCTCCTTGTGTCTTGTTTTAGAATTTGCAAGCCCCGCCGCACCTAGGTTGGAGCAACCGAATCCGGTTGCTCCATTAGTAGTCGAATCCGACTATCATTTTGAATGATAAATATTATAATATATTAGATGATGATTATTACAAAGATGTCTTGGCCTTAAATATGGCTTGGACATCCATGATGAGGAGGTGCATNGACTATCATTTTGAATGATAAATATTATAATATATTAGATGATGATTATTACAAAGATGTCTTGGCCTTAAATATGGCTTGGACATCCATGATGAGGAGGGGCATCCTTTCATACTAACCTAACTTATAAAGTATTTAATTATTTAATTATTTATGTTCGTTACATAGCCACTCCCTTAAAAGGAACTTTGTCCTCAAAGCTTGAATATTTTCCTAATGTCATCTTTTATTCTAGCTCTATGTCATACTGACGATTTGAGAAGTGCGATTTTGATTACAACCATTGCCTCATTTTGATTATTATGTCTTGGTTTTGCAATAAGTATGAACATACATTACGACCTTAACTATTTTCGTGTTGTTATCCCCAACACATTTTGTGGCAGTTCCCTTTGAACGGGCTCCTTGAGCTTATAATGCTCATAAGAACACCGGTCTTATCTTGTGTCTCATAGATATTATAGTTGCTTCCCTTGATGTTCTTTATAGTCACCTTTGTGATGATATCTGTTCTTCGTGTGTTTGTGATTGTGACATTTTTGTCGCGGCATTGATCATATTTATTGTTAGCAACATTGGCTTGTCTCTTATCACACTCTTGGTCGGAATCATCCTTCTCCTTGTCAATTATTTCATTGTCAATTCCCTTATTACTGGGGTATGTTATATCTTTGTATTGTATGTTATATTGATTGATGTCATTACTTTCATCGGGAATGACATACTATCCTACTCTATCTTCCTTTTTTTCATCAACTTGGGTGGCTTCTTCTACGTGATTTTCACCTCCATCTACATTTACTTTTAATGTTTCGTCTATAGTGTTCTTTATTTCATCTATGTCCTTAAGGATTTCCTCAATGAGATCTATTAATTTGTCACTCTTACTATAAGATGCCATGGACATTTGTAGAACGTTGTTTTGGCCCTTTTAAAGTGAAATTTTGAATAATAATATATTAATTAATTAATTAATTAATATTATTTTTTTATTTTTTATTTTTATAAACTATATAATATTTTGTATATAGTTTTATTTTTATTTTTTTAAACAAATGTTGTAATATTAAATATAATATTTGATTTTTTTAATATTTTATTATAAATATATTATATGACAATATACTTAAAACAATATATTATTTTATTTTATTTTATAATATGTTGTTTGTTATTATTTTATTTTATTTGGTTGCAGGTCGTGGATTTGAAGGTAGAGGAGGATGGCGAGCGGTGGGCGGTGAACGGAGGTGGTGCAGGCAGCACGGCGAGCGTGGAAGGAGTGGAGTGCGTGAGGGGTAGGTGGGAGGGGCAGGAAGAGCGGTGGGAGGCTGGCGTGGTGAGTACGACGCAGGAGTTGGCACGACGGTGGAGCTGGTGTTGTTGTGCAGCGTTGGGTGGAGCAGGGAACATAAGGAGCGCAGCGAGGGATGAGCAAGGCGAAGCAGCAGATCGGTCGAGCGGCGGCGGGAAGGTGTGCAGGATGGCTGCTGTGGAGGAAGGAGAGTGTGCGTGTGGCTGTGGCGAAGGATGTGGAATGGCGTGGGGAATATTTGGAAGGAGGCTGTGTGAAGCGTGGAGCACGGAGGCAACGGTTTGATGGAACGGGGGCTGTGAAGGATGTGCGTGAAGGATGTGGAATGGCGTGGGCAAGATTTGGGAGGATGTTGTGTTAAGCGTGGAGCAGCGAGGCGACGGTTTGATGGAACTGGGACTGTGAAGGATGTGCGTGCGACGTGGGAGGAGTGTGGAGAGGGAAGTGGCAGCGCGTGGGGGTGGAGAGTGAACGAAGGCGGATGGGGAGATGCAACCAGGAGGTAGCATAAGCAGCGTAAGTATGGGGTGGATGGAGGAGGGTATGGAGGAGGCGGAGGTGGTGGATGGAGGATGGAGGAGCAAGGGGGGAGATGCAGAGCGATCAGTGAGGGAGGTATGGGTGAAATGGAGCTCTAATACTAAATGGAGCAACGAAATCCGGCTGGTCCATTAGTAATGGCATTTGACTATCATTTTGAATGATAAATATTATAATATATAAGACGATGATTATTACAAAGATGTCTTGGCCTTAAATATGGATTCAACATTTATGATGAGGAGGCGCTTCCTTTCATACTAACCTAGCGGCCGCGGCACTTTCTACAGAGAAAACAAGCGGTGCCACCGCACAAATCCAGTGGACAGAGAACAGCTCCACCACTGGGTTCCTATTGGAAAAAGGAGATTCTCGAGTAGTAATGCTATGTACTACACCTTCAAGCAGCAGTTCAAGGTAGGGTTTTTAATCCCAACGTCATTCTAAAACTTGGCGTTTATATTTTGGTTTTCTAAAGTTGTTCTAGCTTGTTTCTGATAGCTTCATCTCTGAATTGAAATCTGGAAACTAAGTTAGACTTGGCTAGGTTAGACTTCTAAGACTTAGTTGAATTGGCTTATGATATTCTTGTAGTTTTCATTTTGGTTGAGGGAGAACTTTGAAAAGAAAATGTAGATCCAGATCTCTTAAAGTTGTTTAATCAACTTGAAAGAAAACAGATTTGCTTTTAATTTCTTCATAGATTAATTTGAGGTTGTTTCCATTTTTATTTTTAAAAAATTGAGAGAAAGCTCTAGGTCAAGCTTAGGTATGAGTTGGTAGATACTTGATTGGTCTTATAGACTCTCAAGTATTTACTTTCTGGTTGCATCATTAGGTGTTCTTTCTCTCAGACAAAAAGAAAAGTGTGTTGTGTGCATCTTAGTTTCATTTTTGAAGAAGTTTGAAAAATATAGTGTTTTGAGTAGTTATCATAGTATTTATTTCGAAAAGAGATATTGTCATTTCTCTTTTCAAATTTCTCATTTTTAAGGTGATGATGTGCTTGCAATAGGTTTGAAGATGTGTTTCATATTTGTTTTCTTGGGTTTTATTCATTTTGGATAAGTAGGAACCGAACCGTTATCTCTTCCTTAAGTAGGGAATTTTGCGAAATTTGAAAGAAAAATATTTGCATAAGAATTTTTCATGGTTTTACTTTTATGTACTCACCTCTTGCATTCACCTAACCGCAAAAGATAAATTCAAGCACTAGACTAAGGTTAAAATTTATAGAAAGGTGTGATAGGTTAGAGACATGTTCCAGTGTCTTTAAACGTAGGAGTTGTCATTATTTTTCTGCACTACATCCCAGGGATCATGTGGTTCTTGTATGTACTGCTGGTATATAGAACAACATTTCATGTACCCTTTAGGTATATAGAAAGATACTTCACGTACTCATTTGTATATCGGAAGGCCCCTTTTGAACGATTGTGCATTAGATAACACTACTACAAAGTGGATCTCCCACGTACCTTGTGTATATAGGGAGACACTTTTAGGGATCCTTAGACCATCTAAGCATATCCCTTTGACCGTCCTATCACCACAATACACTGAGAAAAACAATCGAGGATATTACTATGCATGTGTCGTCTAGGTAGTCGAGTGTTCAGGAAAGGGTATGATCCTAATCTTCCTTGTCATGTTTCACTTTTGGACCCTGCGTATATCGTGAGTTGTGGTGGTTTGAAAATCCTGTGAGGATCCTTACTTTTTACCACTCCTATCACAAGTTCTGATTGTTTCTTTAGCTTTAGTAGTATTTGATTTTCCTAACTAAATAGGGTTTTTATTTTTTGAGATCGGTTTGATTTTTGCAAACTGGATGATTTCTCATGGAGGAGGTCCCATCAGTTATAAGGGTTATCACCAGAAAATCCCTTGAATCCTCTAGATCAACCTCCCATGGAAAGAGACATGGAGAACAATTTTGAGGCAAGTAGCGCTTCTATGCCTGAACTCGAAGGAGTTCCAATTGAGGAGGAAAGATTTGAATCTCCTCTTCCCAATGCTCCCATGAAGGACCTATCAGTACCACCACTAGTGGAGAAACCCTCCTCTCGGAACACATCCTCTATCATCCCAACTCCTTCCGGAGTTGGGCTTCACCAATGTCAACCCGATGAAACAGTAGTTCCTATATTTGGACCTAATGCACCATTTTTGGAATCTTCCCTTGGTGAATCCATCTCTCAGTTTGGTACTACTACTACCATGAATGTGTGAGCTATGGAGTTGACCTGAAATTATAGAAGGTCCTTTCCCTACATTTTACCTGGTGATATTCTAGGTAGGTCATTAAATATTCCTTCCAGTGTTGTTCCAGCCAATCCTCCATCTGCACCTAAAGTATCTATACTTGCCACTTCGTCAAGAGTGCCATGGTCAACTTAGAATCCTTTTTTGAATTCACATATGGGAGGAGCTTCTATGCCTCTAATAGCTTTGTCGAATGTTGGAAGTAAATTTGTCCCTCCTACATCCCAAACAGCTAGAGGATATTATGCACCTATTCTTCACAATATTTCACATCCTCCCCCTCTAGTTGTTGGACCTAGTGGTCATATTGGTCTTGGTCCTATTGGTCCTACTTCGCAGCCTCCTACATTACCTTGGGTCCCTCCTCAACAACCTAACATTGGTAATCAATACCTTAGAGGGTCACAGTACAATAATCCCTTATATGTCCCTTATCCTAGAGGACTTATCAATCAATCGGCTCAACCTACTTATGGACCTCAAAATGGACTTTACCAGGTGCTACCACCTTTTATGGGTCAAAATAATCCCAACTATCAAAAATTTGGTGGGTTTTACAGTCAACCTCAAAATACCTTTCGTCTTAGTAGGGTAGCCTTACCTTATCAATATTACAATTACCCACAACCCAACCGACAACTTCCATTTTTGGCTACATTGGATCTTCCTGACTTGTCTAAGTTAATAAATGACCCCATTCAACATGATCCATTTTTTTCTACCATCCGTAAAATTTTCGTCATAATTTCAAAGTTTGATGACAAGCAGGGAGAAGATCCCAAAAATCATGTGATGACCTTCCATTTATGGTGTTCATCCATCTCCCCCATGGATGATTCTATCCAATTGAGACTCTTCCAAAGAACATTGATCAGCACGGCCGCAAAATGGTATATTGAACTTCCACACAATCGTTTGTGGATTTTAATTTGTTGGCAACTATGTTTCTTAATCATTTCCAATTACCTATTTGGTATGAAACTAGTACAGATATCTTCACCTCTCTTCGTAAATATACCTCTACTCACATATCATATCTCATTCTTGAGTGTAGGAGGCACTAAAGGTTAATCAAGGATCCCATTCCAAATCAGCTTTTGGTTGACTGGCTCACCAAGTCCTTGTTGCCTCCTATTTCCCGAGATGTGGCCATGGGTGGTGCTGTCACGGAAGAGCAGGATATTAGCCGCGCCCAATATTTAGACTTCTAATTCAGGAACCTTATATGACTTAATTCCTAATGCTCCTCGTCCCAGCACCGACCCTACCAAGCCACATGTATAGACTCTTATGGATGATGTAGTTGGTACAATCCAACCTACATCCACAACTAAGCATATTAAACCACATAGTGCTTCACTTACAACTTCTTCTACTACTATGATTTCCCCTGAGGTGAATGTAATTAAATCCTCACAATCACCCGACAATAAGAAGAAAGGAAAAGGTAAGAATAAGAAACTTGGAAACCAGTTGGAGAGAACCAAAACATTGGCTCTAGAGAATTATACCAAGCCTAAGAGGAAGGTGAAGTATCCTTGTTTGTTGTGTGGAGATGATCACTTCACGAAGGAGTGTCCTTGTTGTGAAGAGATAAATAAATTTTTGAAAATTAACCCCACACCAACAGTGTTAACTGACCCCTTCCCATCCTAGCAACAATTGATTCACCATACATGTTTTCATGGTCCTTCATCCTCTACTAAAGACATTTGTATGATATCCTTCAAAACAGTTGTGTTGAATATAAGAATTCAGACATATGATAAAACACATGAGAATAAATATTAGGGTGCTTCTTCCAAGAAGACTCCTCCTGTCAACCCTTCTCCTCCACCTCCTTCCAATGGTCCTCTCTCTATTGAAAAACCTAGTTTTGACACAATTTTGCCTCCCCCAAAGAGTACGATCCGTAAAAATGTTTTCAATCCTGTTGCTCGAGCTGCTCAATTTTATAATTTTATTGAAGATCTAGCTCAATCACCCTATGATATGTCCATGTTTGAAGTACTCCAAAGTTGTCCTACACAGCGTAAGAATCTGTTGCCAGCCCTATGAGTCCTAGCATGGATCCACATTTGTATAGTCATGGTTGTGCTCAAATTTGTGTCTGTATAGCATAGATATACATTGTATGTCTGGTATCTATTTCCAAGTTTGAGTCTTCTTTGCATGGACCTATGTTGTACTTTAGTAGCCATGATTGTTTGTACCTCACATGGATCTGCTTTGTATTGGCCTGCATCCATGATGAGATTCATATGGATATGAATTGAAGTGTCGATGCACTGCAGAATAATCCTGGTTGATGAAGATACCCAATCAATGAACTCTTTCCTCGAAGTGATAACTTGTTCTTGCAAAGCATTCACTTATCCTATCCCTCTAGCCTCATGCGTTGGGGGGCATTCTATTCCACACATTTCTCATCATCATCATGTTATGAGAACTAAACATTAGAACTTGCCTCAAATCCCCAAGTTGTGAAGTTTGGTTCTCATAACATGATGATGAAGAGAAATATGTGTAACAGAATTCCCCCCAAAGCATGAGGCTAGAGGGGTAGGATAGGTGAAGGCTTTGCAAGAACAAGTTATCACTTCAGGGAAAGAGTTCATTGATCAGATATCATCATCAACTAGGCTTATTTTGCAGTGCATCGACACTTCAATTCATATCCATATGACTCTCATCATGGTTGTGGACCAATACAAAGCAAATCCATGTGAGGTACAAACAATCATGGCTACTAAAGTACAGCGTAGATCCATGTGAAGAAGACTCAAACTTGGACATAGATACCAAAAATATAATGTATATCTATGCCATACAGATGCAAATTTGACAATAGCCACGACTATACAAATATGGATCCATGATAGGACTCATACAAATATTCCATCGCAACTTGTAGAAAGCAATGAGTGCTTAATAGATACCCAGGGTATTCATCTAGTCTTCAACAAAGTACAATTCTATCCATGTGATTACAATGTCTTGATGTCAAACATGGTAGAAACCACTTGATTACTGGTCAATGATGAAAGCTGTTAACAAGTGCGAGGGAGATCACCATTAATGTCGATGATTCCCAAGGTACCCTAGTACATTCCCCCAAATGTGAATAGATGATTTGATGTCAAACACTCGGTTGAATCTTTCAAACAAAGGGAAAATTTCCTAACCCTCACATCGATCAGATCATTGATAACTCTGCTAGAAGTGTCATTTTTTCCTTTATGGATGGATTTTATGGTTGTAATCAGATTTATATCTTACCTTTCGACTAGCACAAAACAACATTTATTTTCCCATAGGGAACCTTTGCTTATCGGAAGCTACCTTTCGGTTTGAAGAACGTTGGAGCTACCTTCTAAAGAGATATGTCTTATGCTTTTCATGATATAAAACACATAGTGGAACCATATCTGGATGACCTACATGCTCATTCACAGCAAAGTGAATATCATTTGGGGAATCTTAGACACATTTTCCTTTGATGCAGTCATTACCATATTCGGTTCAATCCACAAAAGTGTGTTTTTGTGTTTAGACTAGACGTTTACTTGGTTTCGTTGTTTCTACGGATGGGATTCACATTGATCCCTTAAAAATTTATACTATCATGGCCTTACCACCTCTGACAAACGTTACTAAACTCCAAATTTTGTAAGGGAAGTCAAACTTTCTTCGTCGTTTTGTATGCAATTTTGTAGAGAAAACACATGGCTATATGCGTCTCTTGAAAAAGAACCCCCCCTTTTCGTGGGATGATTAGGCTCAAAGAGATTTTGATAATTTGAAACATGCTATAACACTCCCCTATGTTGCACCCCCCAAAATATTCAAAATATTCTCTGCTTTACATTGTTGCCTCCACTACTACCATTGGCATGGTTTTAGTGCAAGAAGATATGAATGACCAAGAACAGATGATCTACTATTTGAGTAAGAGTCTCCTTGAATCTTAAACCTGCTAACCACATGTGGAGAAGCTAGATTTGGCTACAGTTATTACTACATCTCACTTCGCACTACGACTGTGCTTGCAAATCAAAACCCTATGTACTATATTCTCACTCATCATATACTAGGGGGGAAATATTCCCGCTGGATTGTTATCCTACAGTAATTTGATCTCGAGTTTGCCAAGACCACTTCCAATAAGTCCCTGGTCTTTACGGAGTTGATGTGTGATCGTCCTCGTGCTCTCACGGAAGCTGAGCCCAATGATTCATTTCCGGATCAATTCTTGTTCCTGATAAGAATGATTGACCTGTGGTATGGATATTTGATCATATATATCCATACCCAAAGATTTCTTCCCAATCTATCTCGTGACGATCGTCGACACATTTGTCACCATGCTAAGTATTACCTAATTCTCAATGACACCTTATACCAGTGTGGTATTGAATCTATCATTCGATGATGTCTTACTCATGGAGAGGTTGAACAAGTCATGAATGAATGCCACTCTAGAGCTTGTGGAGGTCATCTTTCTAGAATGGATACAACTCAGAAAATTCTTCATGCTGGGTACTTTTGGCTCTCAATCTTTAAAGATAGTCATGAGGTAGTTAAAAAATGCCCACCCTATCATCTTTTCTATCCTAAAAAGAGCACCCACCCTACTCTGTTACACCCCATCATTGCCATTGGCCCTTTTTCCAAATGGGGGGTTGAATTTATGCATTGTAATCCTATCTCAACCGGGGGGGCATAGTTACATCATCGTAGCTGTGGATTATTTCACGAAATGGGCTAAGGCAATGCCTACATATGTTGAGGATGGTAAGACTGCTGCCCTTTTCCTATTTAATCATGTCATATCTAGGTTTGGAGTTCCACAAGCCATAGTAACTGATCATGGATCTCATTTCCGTAATCAGATGATGGTCAAACTAAGTACCAAGTTGGGTTTTCATCATGAAAACTCAACCCCTTACTGTCCACAAGCTAATGGCCAGTTTGAATCCATTAACAAGGTCTTGAATACTATGCTTCGTATGATGGTTGGAGATCATAAATCCAATTGGCACTTAACTCTCTTTTTCTCACTATGGGCTTATAGAACTTTAGTCAAAACAACTACTAGTTTTATTCCTTTTCAATTAGTCTACGGACTGGAAGTTGTCCTACCAATCGAGTGTGAAATTCCATCACTCAAACTTGCAGTTGATATTCTACCCAACACTTCTACCGAAGAATAACGTTCATTTGTCTTCTGAACCTTGATGAGGCTCGAAGAGATGTCACTTTGGCTAATGAGTCGCACAAAAAATGGGTCAAGGATCAATATGATAAATCAATTCAGCCTCATGTTTTTAATGAATTATATCTAGTTCTGACCTACGACCATAAACATGATAAACTGGTGAACGAGAAGCTTGAATCAATGTGGTATGGTCCTTTTATCATTAGTAAATTCTTAGAAAAAGGGGCCTATGAGGTTGTAAACTATGATGGGATACCTTTCTGGAAACCTCGCAATCGGTTGTACCTGAAAAGGTACTATGCTTGAGATATATTTTGCATCAATGCCTTGTATATATGTACATTTTTTACTTTTAGTCTGGTTTTTTTATTTAAATATGGTTTTGATTTCTTTTCATTACTATTTATCCCATGTTTTGATTCTGAAGATCAGATGTCCTTCTATGGTTTTTCTGATGGTTCTTGTCGTCACACCTTGAATCTTGCTTCAGTCGCCTAGGTATTATATTCCCAAGCACATGACCTAGTTAGTTCAAGTTCGATTTGTATAGGTCTGGCCACCAATTACATTATCGAGTACCATGCAGTGATAGGTTTGCTAATTGAAGCTGCATCTTGAGAAATTGATCATTTGGTAGTCTTCATGGACTCTTAGCTAGTGGTTTCTCATTCAACTCACGTTTATGCCATTTGGAACTCGGTACTTCTTCATCTCTTTCAGAGAGTATGCTTATTAGAAAGGTCATTTGAGACTCTTACTTATCAGCATATCCCTAGATCTTGTAACATAGTTGCAGATTTTCTTGCCAAGTACATGTTGGATTGGTATATTACGCATTCATAACATTTGATAAGTAAAAAACATGGTCCATTGTAAACAAAAATAAATAGTAAAAATACATAAAGCTCATATAAATATCATTCCATGATTGAAAACAAATAATCCTCCAATAGATAACTGTGTGTGTGTGTGTGTATAAAGTGTGTTTTACAAAAAATGGTATCGAGACCCCGACTAAAGCACATTGGCTTTCAGATATACAAAATAACAAAAAATATTGAAGCTAGATAGCTTTCAATGTCTACATCATGTGGGACCCTAGTGGCACCCATGATAGCACATGATAGCTCTTGTAAATCTATGTAGCAAGCATTCGAAGCGGCCTGACACTCCTGTGGTGTGTCTTTGATACCTCCTATGGAGGTCATCCATAGTAATTTCCAAGATATCAAGTGTCAACCAACTGATTTTCTCCTCCAGCTCTATCATCTCGTCATCTCCTCTATGTACAAAGCGCGTCCCTGCTCGTCTGTCAATGGGAGATGATCCCTCGGGTCATTCAATCCCACATCTTCATGAGAAAAGTAGGTCTCATTAACATACATAAAAATCATAAAACATAAAATATTAAAACATCAATTTCTTAATGTCTCACCCACCCATATCACCCCATTGGGAATCTACTTGTAGGGCCAGATCTGGATCTCCCATGAAGTCTGTACCGATGTACGCATGGTCCTCAATCATGAGTAGTTGATCATCTAACCATCGGAAGAAATTGGTCACATAATTTACCCTGGATCCTTCGCCACCATGTTGGGCCATGATCTCCACCCAACGCAACATATGAGGGTCCTATGCCCTCAACTTAGTGAAGGACACTTGTGGCCTCAGGTGTGGTACTCTATCAAAGAAAAAGGACACTAGGATTGTACCATATCCAAATTGCTTCAACTCTCCTCGCCTACACTTAGTCAAGTGTTCCTTTAGAGTAACAAGTAGGGATTTTTCCCAGTTGAATACCATGGGTGCCATTTCCTCCAAGGCATAGAGCATATGTGCATGAGATTCTTGGTGATCCCCTTAGCTTCCCTAGATGTGCTAGATAGTGAAGAGTATTTTGTGCAGAGGTAGATCCATGACATCTTTGATAGGTATTTTCTTTCCACACATTTGGGTACTCGAAAAGCAGTAATGATCAATAATACCCTATGTGGTGATTTCCCCACCACGAGAACCAATCAATGAAATAGGCACTCCCCATTGTGATAAATTTGTAATGAAGCAGATTTCCTCTACTTCCAACATCAGAACATGAGCCCCTACCTCAAAGTATTCTTTCTCAAGATTCCATGTCCTAAAAATGTACTCCAATAGATTTACCAGTGACCTCATGCTGGGCGCGTTGAATAATTTCAAGAGCCCATGGCCACACAAAGAAACCACAATCCTAGCATCATTCCCAACTCTAGTGTCATCGATCTCATGCTCTCCTTCCTTCCAGATCACCATATTTGTTGAAGATGGCCTGCAAAAAGGTTAAAATGAAACATTAGAATATAAATCCAACATTTTAAAATACTTACAAGTTATTATTTTGGACTATTTTCACTACGTTCTAGGATAGAGCAATTCCACCACCCTTTTCTATAGGAGAATGTGTAGTGTCACCCAGGCACCGCCTGTCCCGAAAAGAAAAAGCGCATTACCCAGTGGGCGCATTTTCACTTTGGATAAATTCCCCCATAACCCTAAAAAATGCATGAAATGGAAAAAGGAAACCATGAAAAGATTGGAAATAAGTTTAGCATTTAATTGGAACTGATGGTTCTGAAAATGGTGGACTAACAGATCCATCATTCTCATCTGAAATCTGCACCCTCAATGGCTCAAAATGCTCTCCAAATGGTAAAAATGAAAATGGTAAGTCTTTTTTACTATTTACTGGCTTTTATTCAAATATTTGTGGGTATTATTTCATTATTTTCACCCTTAATAGTCTATTAAGTCTAGTTTTTAATATTTTCGGAGTCTAATGGTCATTTTGAAGCTTGCAGGACATAGAAAAATTAAATTTTTGGTTATAAATGAGTTTATTTTTACTTTTTTGTCCTCACACAAAATGAAAAAATCTCCTAGGCGTTATTTTTGAAACTTTAGTCGTGCTTGTTAAACCTAGTACCAAGTTTCTGAGATAAATTTCAGTTTATATTTTTCAGGATCATTAAACTCCTTTTCATGAAAAGAAACCTTAATGGAGTCTTCTTTAAGCTCTTTTCAGACTCCTAAAATTTTAAAAGATCGTCGAGTGAACTTCTCTTTATCACGCTTGTAAAAGGACCTAAAGAGTTGTCTTTCTAACAGTATTTTACCCCTTTTTCGGTCCAAATTGAAAAAATTATGAAAAAGGAATACTCTAGTCATTGACTAGAAGAGTTCTCTAAGGTATTATTTTATACATTTTCAAGCATCGGAGACTAATATGTACAAAAAAAAGGACCTATTGGAGTCTTCTTTCTTTTCATTCAGACTCTCTAAACATGAACGATATTGAGTTTACTTTCAATGGACTCGTTAAATTAAACATTGAGAGACCCTCTTTTGGAAACGAACCCCTCCTTTCTCAGGTTCATAAAACATGTGAGAATGAGCTTATCCAATGATAAGCTACAACAATTTTTTGTTACCCTCTTTGAACTCGTAAAAATGAAAAGAGGCACTCATCAATAATGGTGGGGAAATTAAGAGAAGGGAACCATATTTCATTTTGCAATAATGGCAGTTTGTAGTCACCTTTGAACATGGCACTTGACTACATTTCATTCAGTCAATTGGAGATTTAGCTTGTTTTTTATTCGATCCACTATCATGAGTCATGTCACACCTTTGATTCTTTCAAAGAATGCATCATCCATCATCGCATTATGTCTTGGAATCTGCCTCATCAAGTCAATGTCGCCAAGTCTTCGATCGTGTTGCCTTATGTTCAAAGGGAAACTTGTGTTGAGATTTTACATTCGCAATCAAAACTACCTTTATGTCAGTTACCTTTAAGTTAGCCCTATGGTTACATCATACTCAAATTCCAGAAATTTTTTCCAAGTTTCTTGTCATTGATGTGGGATTCATCATGGCTTTCCTTCGATGATACTATTCCTGTCGACTTCAACTCATCATCCGGAAAGTAGTATTAGAAACAAAGTAGTACCTTGAGATCTGTATGCATCAATGACATATTCTCTCGATTTCGACATAGGTTTTCATCATCGACCTTTAATCAAAAGATTCAACCGATTGTTCGAAATCAAATCATCTATTCACATTTGGGGGAATGTACTAGGGTACCTTGGTAATCATTGACATTAATGGTGATCTCCCTCACACTTGTGAACGGTTTTCATCATTGACTGGTAATCAAGTGGTTTCTACCATCTTCGACATCAATACATTGTAATCACATGGATAGAATCGTACTTTGTTGAAGACGAGACAAAGACCCTGGGTATCTATTAAGCACTCATTTATTTCCTTGAGTTGCGATCGAATACTTGTATGAGTCCTAGCATGTATCCACATTTGTATAGTCATGGATGTGCTCAAATTTTCGTCTATATGGCATAGATCTACATTGTATTCCTAGTAGCAATGTCCAAGTTTGAGTCTTCTTTGGATGGATCTACGTTGTAAATTAGTAGCCATGATTGTTTGTACCTCACATGGATCTTCTTTGTATTGGTCCAAAACCATGATGAGAGTCATATGGATATGAATTGAAGTGTCGATACACTACAGATAAGCCTAGTTGATGAATATCTCTAATTAGTGAACTCTTGCCTCGAAGTGATAACTTGTTCTTGCAAAGGCTTCACCTATCGTATTCCTCTACCCTCATGCTTTGGGGGCATTTAGTTACACAAATTTCTCATCATCATCATGTTATGAGAACCAAAAATCAGAACTTAACACAAATCCCCAAGTTGTGAAATTGAATTTGGGTCAGAATCAGTGATTTCATGGATTTTTCCACCACTACACTTTCCTTGTGGACAATGTGTGTTACCCCAATGCGTAACACTTGTTTTCCATGAGAAAAAAGTTGTGACACTACCACATTCCTTCTTAAAATGAGTGGTGCACTATGGTTATCTTAGTTGACAAAGAGTGGTGCTCGAGTTTTAAAGCTAAAAATAGAAGTTTCACGAAGCTTCTCTAACCTTGGCTTCATGGAAACCTCATCCCTAGATTCCTAGACCACCTAGGCTCAATATCCATCCTTGTAGGATATCCCCTACAACTCACCCATGAGAATATGAACCTTCCCTATCCTCCCATTGTTATAAGTATTGGCTCACCCCCCACGGGTAAAGGGAGGAAGATTATTTTGTAGCATCAAAACTCTGGCCAAATTTGGACAAGGAGAGTGGGAACTAGGTGGATAAGTTTGAAGCTTTGGATGCAAGTTTTAACTTAAGAAGAGACTTCTCTACACTAAGGCTCTTGGTTGTAATTTCCCTCTCTTATTCAAATGCAATCAAATTTCATTTCCCATGAATCATATTTTGTATTGATCACTTGTTCATTGTTGAATTCCTTAGTCATGAACATATGATTATAGATTGTACTTGGTGATTTGATCTTGTATGTGCTTTGTTGTGTGTTTCATGTAGGTGAACCTATGGAGATCCAACATTCCAAAAGACTGGCACATCACAGTCTATGACAGGTAAAAGAATCCATTCCAAGCATCTATCAAACTTAGGGGAAGTGCTTTTCATCGTTGTGACTCTTTTGTTCTAGCTTAGAGTATTTTAGGCTAGAGAAATAGCTTATGTTCACATAATATGAGACCTCTCCCCTCCTTGCACTGCTTGTTCCCTATGGAAAGCAATCATAACCCTTCACGTAACATCTCAAAGGCCCAGACCACATGATGATGGAAGCTATAGGGTGAGGGATAACTCCTCATCGGTGAGGTAACCAATATCCAGCTCACTATACCTACAGTCACAACCACTATCCTCCTCTCCAACTCATCAAAGGATGAAACAACCATAATCCCCCTAGCAGCACCACCTATAACTCCCCCATTGGGAGCACCGACATTAACAACACCCGCATCATCCCTCTCTTCCCTCTCACCTCGATGACGATGATAATGAAACCTAGGAGGAGAGGGAATTAGTCCCACATATCCATATAGAGGAACAACAAGAAAGGTTTTAATACAAGTATATATCAAAATATGTACATAACATCAAACCAAAGTACATAAATAGATATCATACTAACAATACTCAGTGCGTACCTATCCCATCCCAACCACCTAGAGGGTGAGGTAGGTCAAGGTCACCTATGTAGTCCATACCCTACCAAGGATATCATTCCATCGGACCGATCCATTAAAGCCAAACCTCCATAAACCATGGGGTATATAAGGAACCAACATCACTGTACCCTAGGTGGGGCCTCACACCACTCCTCCAGAACACCATCAGGGGCTCACGAGGCCCTTGCAATGGTACTAGAACCACAGGTCGCAATGAAGGGAACCACTCTAATAATAAATCACATAGGACACTCCCATGCCAAAATTTCCTCTCCCTACTCTCATGCACCATCCCTAGTTTATCCATGATGCTCTCTGTTGGGCTTAGGGAAAACCCGGGTTCTATACTTTTGTCTTCGCACAAACAAAAGACCCACAGTGTTGGCCCTTTCGGCAACAACCTACGAACAGGTTGCAGTCTCACCCGAAACAGCTATGGGGTTCCGCATAATCAGGTTTCTGCAAGCAGAAGAGGGATATTACTGTACCTTTAGCCTTTAACAAATAATAATCATACAATACAAATCTTCAACAGTCACTTATATAGCTTCACAGTTAGATAAAAAAACAGTGTCTTGCTTAACCCGTAACTAGGAATTCACAGCGAAGCTAGTATTTAGCAGTGATCTTACTTATCAGTTATCTACTTATCAATGCATAAAAGAACATAACAGAAACAACACAAAAGAACCACAACACAAGATATAACATGGTTCACCCCCAGTTTAGGGGCTACATCCACAGAACTGTGTTTTATTCAACTCTTTACAAAAACCACAGTTCTGATCTGCGCACTCAGCTGCAGATCCCTTCAATTCCTCAAGCTGCACACTTAGCTACAGATCTCTGCGCACACAGCTGTAGATCTTCTTAATCACCCAAAAACCCTCTGCGCACACAGCTGCAGAGGTTGTCCACGCACACAGTTGGGACTTAACCTTTCTTACAAAACTATCCTTAGCTTCGCATCAAATCATCTTACATTAAAAGCCTAACCTGACTCTTTTACAAAAGTGCTTATTTATACAAGTGCACTTATTACAAAACCATGGGCTTAAACCATGGGCACCCCAAACCCTAAACCCTGGACTTAAACCATGGGTTAATTACAAAAAGAGGGCTTTGACTCAACCCCGACACCCCTAAGACTATTTTGAGTCGCAACTTCACTTACAAGCTTCCATAAAAACCGCGGAGTTACCAAAATTAAGGACTGTTAAAGTGCGCGCCCCAACAAGCCCCTAAGACTCACGAGTGTCCCGTCCCGGGACACTTTGCTGTTTGTCTGGTGGGAGAACTTTTTTGGTGAATATATTGAACTGCTTGTTGAGGCCACGCATGATATTGTCAGCTGCTTGCTCCTTCTCCACCAACTCCTACAATGCCGCTGCTGACGCTTCGCTAGCCTTTTCCTGTGCAAATGCATCATACACCTTCAGAACTTTGAGCCGGTTGTCGACAGCAGTACTCAACTCCAAGGCCTCGTTGACAAGGGGCTGCATAGAATTTTCCAGCAGTGTTGCTTTCATTCTGTACGACTCAATTTCCTACTGGAGTTCCTTGCTTTGCTTTACCTTGAGCATTTTCTGCATAGGAGGCAGGGTCTTAATTTCCACTTTCCCTGCGTCCAACTCTGCCTGTCGCTGCTTGATGGTTTCCTGCAGCTTTTCTACTTCTGTATTTTCCTGCAGTGTTGTCCAAGCGTCGACACTTTCCTTCTAGCAGCTTGGCTGTGCTGCCTACAAGATCAGAGATCTTCGTTGCTGGAGCCTGAATGTCTCTGCGACGCTGCTCCCTGACCTCCGGTGGGCTCTCCGGGATGATGCGTAGTTGAAGCTCCGCAATCTGAGCCTCATATTCTGCTTTGAGCTTCTCTATTTCACTACGAGTCTGTTGTGCATAGTCTTTCATCTTGGAAATTATTTGCTCTGGCTCTTCCTCAGCCTGTATGTCGAAGTCAGGAAGACTTCGACACGCCTCATCCAATACTTGTGCCAATGTGACCTGCTTACGTTCTGCGTCGCTCTTCCTCTGTTGTGCTTCCTTCAACTGCGCTTCGAGGCTCTCACTCTGCTTCATGGTATTTTCCAATTGTATCTGTGAGTAGTGGTATCGTGCTTGGATATCCTTCATGATTGTTAATTGGCAGAGATGCAACTCTGTCATGGACATCTTGGTGTAATCTATTCCAACTATCATGCTCATCTCTGAGCGAGACGCTGCATCAGTTATTATGAGTGCTGCACTTGACACTTGTCCCCTGTTTTCTCTAACTGGCCATTGTCTTGTGTCGGGCTATGCACTTACTGGGGTGATGTTTGCTGCAACACCAGTTGCTAAATTTTCTGCTAACTCCTTCAGCTCTGAAATTCCCAGAGCTACAGCGGTGAGTGCATCAAGGTGCGCAGCTGCAAAATCTGACCATTTCTTGGTGAGAACTTCTGTGGACTTCGTCAGGGCCTGATCAAGCTCCTCAGTTATCAGGGCGGGTTCTTCGTCAATATTCTTGTCTTTTGACGCCTTCATTTTCTTTCGAGACTGAGGTTTGGTCACTTCCTCTGCTTCTGGCGACTTGCGCTTATCTGGTCGATTAGGGTCTGAGACTGTTTTGACTGAATCCTCTTCTTCTTCTTCATCTCCGTCATCTCCACCCTGGTCGCCTTCACTCTGCTGCGACTCACTCTATTCTTCACTTTCCTCGAGTGGGTCATTCTGCTGCGTTTGACTAGGGTTAGCGCCCACATTGGTGACTGGAGGGATTGGAATGTTGGGCTTTGTCCCTGTGTCCTTCAACCATTCAGCCGGCCACTGTTGAACTACCGTGAGGATGTCTTCTTTGGTCACCATGTATGGCAACTTCCAGCATGCCTTTTTCTTATCTACGCGGGCCTGGATGAAGACATTGTGCATGTCGGCCTTGAAGTTGGCCACTCCATCGTATTGAGAGAATAGCTCACTACTAAGCCGCAGGGTCTTTACGATCTCATATGAGATACTCATCATATAAAAGGCAAACACATAGTTCGTCATCTACTGGGATGCTTTGTCCTATGACACCCAGAGAGATGCGTACCTTGCTGCGCCAGGCATGTTCGGAGGCACAGTAACAAACTGCACCTCGGTAGGTTCTTTCCATCCTACTAGGGTGATGAGGACTATCAACCAAGAGTAGTGAAAAGGTCTACTTTTCTCCTGCGCGTTGCGGGCATCTTCAAGGAATTCCTTCGCAATATACGCTGCCCAGTTGTAACTGTAGCCTTCGGCACAGTTCGCAGCAATACTGACAATCGGGGCAGGCACTTCATGTGGTCTGCACTTTCTCATCAATTTGAAGGCTAAGAGTTCAGCTACGAAGCAAATGTTTTGGTGTTGAATTGTCGAGGTTTGATACCCTCACTTTCCTTTCATTAGGTCGAAGCGGTCCTTCATGCTTTGTGCCAACTTCGTATCTTTGTGTTTTGAAGGAAATTCTATCCTCGGATCAGGCCCTTCCTTTGGTAAGCCTGTGATCCTATGAATGAGCTCGCCATTAATAGGAATTCTTTTGTCTCCTATCCATAGGTGCCCATCATGTACTAATTCCAAGAGTTGCTTGACCACTATGGTCACCTATGTGATGCGACCAAAGTGGGGAACATCGAGCATCTTCAACAAGCCAGCTTTATCTAAGCCAGCAGCCCACTGTTTCACTTCCAGTAATGTCGCTCCAGTCTCTGGATATTTGACAAAGTGCAAGTATGTTCCAGGTGCGAACTGTGGGAACTTCCCACGATCATTCATATCGTGGTCTGCATACTTAAGTCGATCTATTTTCCCTGTCATGGTTCCAACCAACTGCACACCCTGTGGCAGCGAAGGGGTGCGTAAAATGAACTTAGCATTCCGCCACGGTGGTTGAACTCCTGGTCGAACAGGATGAAGATATGGTGGACGCTGCGATGCAATGTTCTCATCCCCTTCAGATGGGATCTCTGTTGAACCAGACGGATTCATCTTGGGATCCTTCGGTGTTTGCCCTGATTGCTTGTGTCTGTCTTTGTTCCACTTAGATCGTATGTTGGAGCAGGGTCCCACAGCTACAGAAGAAGATGCTAGTTTAGCGGACAGACAGTTTTTGCGGAGAGGAGATAAGGTAGAGCTATGATGCCATAGCATGGTTCTAGCTGCAGAGTAGAAGCCGGAAACTGTGACTGTTAGGACAGAGAAGTCAAGGAAGACAACAGTACCTGAGCGGCCGAGAAGAGAGATCTCACCCACTGCATTAAAGGCAGTGGTGAAGACAGGAGGGCTCAGCTACCCTCATAAAGGAAAAGAAGCAATGAGGCCGAGGTATTGAAGACGAAGGACAGAAGTAGGGAAGCAGTGCATAGTACCCATGGTCAACACCGAGAAGCATGGAAGACTGCAGAGGGCAGTGGTGTGACGGAAAGAGGCTACCCCAAGTACAGATACGTCGACTGTCACTAGTTAGGGTTTGGGTTACTGTTGGGATAGGCCCACAGTGTTGTAATGGCAAGACCTTTAGGCCACCTATAAAAGGATGTATTTTGTATTGTAAAAGGTTGGAATTTTGGGCATTTTAGGCCATCCAGCTAGTTAGATTATCAGTAGTCTGTTAGCTTACTTTTATTTTGTATTTTAACAATCCGCAGAGATTGACAGAGAGAGAAAGAGTGAGAGTATATTGTAAGAAGGCAATACAGAGATAGAGAAGAGATCTAGGAGAGAAGGGCTCCAGGCTGTGTGCGAAGTTACCCAGAAGATCTCTAGCTGCATATGCGGTGCAGCAGAACTATGTACCTCTCTCAAGTTATAATATAGAAACACAGTTCTGTGGACGTAACTTCCATCCTGGAAGTGAACCACGTAAAATCAGAGTGTTATGTGTTTGATTCATGTGATTGTATTTGCTTGTTATATCTATCATTCATTACATGAACTTTGCTTACAGTAAATATATGTATGTGTATGTTATTCAGTTCATAGCATAATAACAGGACAAAGGCAAGTTGAAGTCTTTTAGGTATTCTGTATAAGGATTTGTCTAAGTTTCACCTGAGACAGTTAAGTGTCGCAGTATAAGACCGCTTTGCGCATTGTGTCTGGTAAGTTAACACCAATAAGATAAGTACGTTGAGTCACAGCGGTAGGATATCGCACCAGCAGAGGAGTTGTGGTGCGCGATACCGTGGGTTGAGGAGCAAGCGTAGGACGGAGTTAGGTGTTTCCCCATGTGTGGCGATGCGATAGAGGTTAAGTCACTGTGAGCAAGAGGAAACTGCACATCGCGTCGCAGAGAGGAAAGATCGGTCTCGCGAGCTAAGAAGAGCTGCGAGACGCACACAGGATGCCATACAGAACCTGGTCGAGACACTTGTGTCCTCGACCAACCCATTAGGATCACTTTGGGTGAGACTTCAGGCCGCTTCGCGGTCTGTCTCCGAAAGGGCCAGTGAGCTAGGGGTGTTATTGGTTCATTATAGTAAACCCGGGTCTGCCTAGACAGCCAACAAATGGTTCCGTTTCCGGTTTTGAACAAACTAAGCATTGATGTTCTGGTGGCGGCCTACTAGAGACGAACTCAATGAGTGGGTTTGGTCTAAGGAGAAAGAGTTTGCTGAACGAGAGAATAAGAGCCATAGACTGAGTACAGAGGACTGGTTACAAAAACATATCATTACAGACCTGCATGCGATATTTTTGCGACCTTTGGGAACAAGCTTTACGACTGGTTATCAAAGTTGACTGATACGAGCATATTCAAGAAGAAAAGAGACATTGTCTGGACACCGGAGCTGATTCAAACCATGAAGAACCTTGATAATCCACTAACAAGGACAGTAGACTTATGGCTTGCAAGTGTGCTAGAAGGCTTCGTCACAGAGTTTGCAGTTGAACACAAAAAAAGCTTCAGCGAGGCTGAGCGCTACTTCTTCAAAGGATATCGCGGTAAGTACCTAAAATCTCTAAACTTGTCCATTAAGATGTTATTACATGAAAAAGGAATAATGGATCTAGTTTCAGATGAATAAGTAAAGATAGTAATGTCACAAGAGTTTGAAAGTGATTTTGATGACATTGGACGTACACATAGTGGAAAGAAATATAAAGTAGATTTCAGATCTCCCATATTTGAAGACAATTCAGATAATACTAGACAGCAGAGTCATAGTACCACAGAAAGAATAGAAGGGGGTATTCCTTACCACCCTTACACCCCACAGAAACATACCGGGACTCAGAAAAATCCCACAGGAACTCCATCCAGTAGATCGCAGACAGTACCTACCACCACTACATCACCTCCACCTACACCGCTGAGTGGTAGTAACGCAGCAAATCAACATCCACCACGTAGAAATAGAATGGGGGATGATATGAAGCTACCTATCTTTAAGGGAACAGGGGCAGAGGACCCATAGCAGCATTGGTTTCTATGTGATTCCATGTGGACCATTAAAACCATCAATGATGATAACATTAAACTTGTACAGTTGGTCACCACACTAAGAGATCAAGCCTTAACATGGTATATGAAGTATACCACAGTACCCAGAACACTTGTCCAGATCAAGACCGCCATGATTAAAGAGTTTAAGAAACCTAAGTCTGAGTCACGGTGCATTACAGAGCTCAAATACATCAAACAGCTACCTACAGAGTCAGTGTGGGATTTTGATCAGAAATTCAAAGCCCTTATAGACCAAGTCAGCTTTGAGTTTGTGCCAGAGCAGCATAAAGAATGGTTTATTGCAGCGCTGCTCCCTCACATTAGACTGCCATTAATGCAGCAGAAACTCCAGACGCAGGATGACGCATTGGAGATGGCAATGAAACTAGAGGCTTCACCTCTAGCTGAAACCAGCACAGGCATGACAAATCTACAAAACCAGTTGGCTAATCTCACGTTACAGTTGCATGAGCTTAAGAAAGGGAAATAGGTTGCACAAGACATATGGTGCGTAAGGTGTAAAGCACAAGGCCATACTAAAGAAAACTGTCCAGTCTTTGTAGAATATCTAGCGACAGGGGCTCCAAACCCCTTACCACAGACCCACGGGCCATGGTGTGAAATATGCAAAACGCGAGGACATCTACCTCAGCAGTGCCCTCTACTTCAGAAGTACGTGCAGACACCTAAGAACTTATACTGCATCTTCTGCAAGTCTGTAGGCCATGATGAACATGATTTCCGAGCCTATGATCTCATGGTCGGGAGCAAGCAAGACATGTATAGAGTCCAATCAGAACCACAGGGTCCAGCAGTAGGACCACAGCATGATCCGGCTTATGGTGGTCATGGAGGAGGATTCAGAGGACGAGGATGTGGAGGAGGCTTTGGCCATGGATAAGGCTTTGGTCATGGCCGCGAACCAGTTACTTGCTACAACTGTGGAGTTGTAGGACATTATGCTAGAGACTGTCAGAGCCCCACTACCACATGTAACTATTGCAAGTCTTACGATCACACTATAGAGGAATGTCCTACCTTGATAGCTAAGATCAGAGAACCTAAGCCAGCAGCACACCAGAACATCCAGCTTATTGCTGCTGAGTAGGAAGAGCCAGAACCAAGAGTCAACATTGTGACTCGCAGCGGTGTTTCCACTAGTGAGACATCGCAGGATACTGAAAAGAACACAAGTCAGGAGTGGGTGCGCAGAGCTCCTAACAAAGCAACACCACTTGACCTACAGAAGAATAAACAGACATTTCAGGAAGCTAAGACTTTCTTTGATGACCCTATGCAATTAGGATCGTAGGTACCATCGTCTAGGGGCGTACTACAGCAAGCACCTTGTGGCGTTAGCCCTATACAGACATCGTAGGCTACCACATTGGGTACATGTGACGAGGACGAGATGGCAGGAAGTGTACATTCCTTCCTGTGGAGTTGTTTAAAACTCGTAAGAAATGAGCAAGCTATCGGAGAACTTCAGCGCATCATAGATCAGTGTCAACCATCTTCTTATGTGAGCAGTACACAATGTGCTGTTCATAATATTACGGGACATACAAGAACCGGAAGAGAGATGCGGCTCACAGCACAGGTTGGAGAATTTGAAATGGATGAGGTGATCCTAGATCTAGGATCAGATGTAAATGTTCTGACTAAGCAGACATGGGAACAGATGGGTAGCCCTAAGTTAGTCAGATCACCTATCCATCTGAGATTAGCTAATCGGCAGCGGGTATCACCCCTGGGTCGATTACCGCAAGTGCCAGTTGACATTGACGGAGTTCGCAGCTTCGCGGACTTTGAAGTTATAGAAATCATTGGTGATAGTAGACCATATCCAGCATTACTAGGCATTGATTGGGCGATTGGCAACATGGCCGTTATCAACCTAAAGAGAAGACAAATGACCTTTGAGGACGCGCAGATCCAGGTCATCGCACCGTTGGATCCTTTTTAGGGTCCTAGATATATTGAACCTATTCGAGCAGAGGAAGAGGCACATAACATGGATAGCCTCTATCAGATGACCACAAACCAGAGTGACTACATCAATCCGACTGTAGAAGGGAACATTAGTTGGCGATGCGACAGCTCATGCGCATCGGATTCAGATGTTGGTCTAGAGAACCGGCAGAACAGACTTCACGAAGTCTCAGCGCGTAGATGCGCATACTTGACTAAGTCACTACGATGGATTGGCGCAGAGATCAATGAGATTCCATCATTTCATGGTCTAACAGATATTTAGGACTTTCTCGAGCAGTTTGAACAACAAATTCCTCACGAGCAGAGGATCGCAGCTATGGACCTTGCAATACGAGCCACACTTGTAAGATGGTGGTATGCACATAAAGAGAATATCGCATCATGGGATGATATTAAGAGATTGATGGTGATCAGATTTTCTATCAACAGAGAGTATGTCCAGCAGAAATACACAGGAGAAAGTGACCCTAGGTCACATATTCAGACATGTGAACAGAATTGGTCGGACATTCCCGAGGATGAATGGGTTCACCGATTCATTCACACTTTGGACACAATTCCAAGGAACTGGTACATAGAGACTGAACTGCGCAAGGGAACAACTACATGGCCACTTATGATAGACAGCTTTCTACTCACCTTCGCTTTTGAATCTAAGTATCCAAATGTTGATCAAGCCCTAGATATAATAAAGATCAAGATATTTGAGGATTGTATCCCATCAGTACAGACTCAGCCTAAGTGGGCCATCCAGTTAATAGATGCGCTTGAGTGTTATAACTTCGAAGTAGAACCAGAGGACGAGGATGAGGATCCTCGCAACACCAACATTCTAGAATTAGAAGAGGCTCACGATGTTTAGGGACCACAGCTAGAAATTCCAGCAATCACAGAGCCCATCAAGATTAAAAAGATCAATATTGGCACAGAAACAGAACCAAAGTTTGCCTCTATTGGATACTATTGGAACGATGAAACAGCCGGACAGATTGCAGACTTGCTACATGACTATCAGAAACTATTTCCCACCAAGTTCACAGAGATGAAGGGAATAGTCAGAGACATGGGAGTAATGAGGATACCCTTGAAGGAGGATGCTAGACCAGTTAAGCAGCGTCCATACAGATTAAATCCGTGCTATAAAGAAAAAGTTAAGGATGAGATCGATAAGATGCTAGTAGCAAGCATCATTGAGCCCATAGAAGAGAGCAAATGGGTTAGTCCCATGGTCGTATAAGAAAAGAAAACCAAAGGAGACATCAGGATCTATGTCGATCTACATAAACTCAACGATGCATCGCTTCATGATCCATTTTCGACACCTTTCACTGATGAGGTGTTAGAAAACGTGGGAGGACAGGAGGTCTATTCCTTCACCGACGGCTTTTCAGGCTATCACCAGATCAGAATCCACCTGGAAGATCGATCTAAGACCACCTTTGCAACAGAATGGGGCTCATTCCAGTATACAGTAATGCCCTTTGGTCTTAAGAATGCACCAGCTATCTTTTCTAAAGTAGTAGTTGCTGAATTTAAAGAATACATCCATAAATTCCTAGAAGTTTATTTTGATGATTGGACTGTATTTGGACTAATTGACAAGCACATAGGAGACTTAAGACTGATGTTAGAGAAATGTAGGCAGTACCAGATTTCTCTAAACTTGAAGAAATGTATATTCTATGCGCCATTCGGTATTTTGTTGGGTCACATTGTTTGCAGGCAAGGCTTGATGGTAGATCCCGCAAAGATCGCCATCATTGTAAATCTTCCAGCACCCAACTCAGTCAAGCAATTGAGGACAGTACTTGGTCATACCGGGTACTATAGAAAATTCATCAAGGGCTACGCAAAGATTACAGCACCGATGGAGAAACTGCTAAAGAAAGATGTAAAATTCCTATGGAATGAGGAATGTCAGCAGAGTCTAGACACACTTAAAGAGAAGATGGTTACAACGCCTATCCTAGTATTTCCAGATTGGACTAAGCCGTTCCATGTACATGTGGATGCATCTGGCATTGCACTAGGGGTTGTTTTAACGCAACCAGGAGAAGGGGATATTGATCATCCTATCGCATACTCTAGCAGAAAGCTATCGACAACAGAAAAGAACTACACCACGACAGAAAGAGAAGGCTTATCTATGGTGTACGTGCTGCAGAAGTTCAAGAACTACTTATTGGGTGCCTCATTCAAGATTTTTACTGACCATTCCGCATTGAAGTATCTGGTTAATAAGCCAGTGTTAGGGGGGAGAATTTGCAGATGGTTACTCCTTTTTCAGGAGTATGATTTTGAAATCATTGTGAAACCAGGAAGATTGAACGCTGGACCTGATCATCTGTCGCGGATAGACTCAGGAGAAGAGCCAAGTAACCTAGAGGACAATTTGCCAGATGCACAGTTGTTTTCTATCCAGATCACAGACGACTACTATGCTGATATCATTCACTTTCTCACTACAAGATTAGCACCTGACGAGTTTACTAAGCAGCAAAAGAAGCAGTTGGTTGTTAAAGCAGCAGACTTCACCCTGATCGCAGGACAGTTATACAAGTTAGGTCCAGATGAAGTCCTGCGCAGATGTGTGATGCCGCATGAAAAAGATGCTATCATCAGAGAGGCACATTCAGGAACCGCAGGAGGTCATTTCACAAGAAAGCCGACTGCGCGGAAAATCCTAGCTGTAGGATTATGGTGGCCTACGTTGCACAAGGACACTAAGGACTTTTGCAGATGCTGCGATATTTGCCAAAGGGTAGGAAAACCCTCGCGACGAGATGAAATGCCCCTACGACCGTAGGTTACACTGCGCGCATTTGACAAGTGGGCTATAGACTTTGTGGGTCCTATCAACCCACCAGGAAAATGCACTAGGGCGAGATATATCATCACTGGAACAGAGTACCTCACCAGGTGGGCGGAGGCCAAAGCATTAAGAAATTGTGATGCTGCTACAGCCGCACAGTTCCTTTTTGAAAACATCATCAGTAGATTTGGATGCCTAGTAATTTTGATGAGCGATCAAGGCACACATTTCTTGAACCACACCATTGAGGCCTTGACGGAAGAATTCCAGATTCAGCACCATAAGAGCACGCCCTACCACCCACAGGCTAATGGTAGGGTGGAGGCCTTTAACAAGATTTTAGAAAATGCTCTTACTAAGATCTGCAACAGCCAAAGGAATGATTGGGACCTCAGAGTTAACGCCGTATTATGGGCGTATAGGACCACATGCAAGAAACTTACAGGACACACACCTTTCAGCTTGGTGTATGGACAGGAGGCTTTTATGCCTATGGAGTATATTCTTCCCAGCTTAGGGATTGCTCAGATCACCGGGATGACTGATACAGACACAGTGAATGAAAGGCTAGCGCAGCTGCTTGCCTTAGAGGAAGACAGATTCATCACTGGCTTCCATCAGAAAGTGCAGAAGGCACGAGAAGAAGCTTGGCATGACAGACACATTAAGAGTAAGACCTTTCAGATCGGAGATCTAGTACTCCTCTACGACAGTAAATTTATCAAGTTTCCAGGGAAGTTCAAGACGCATTGGCTGGGGCCATATCAGATACAACAAGTTACAGAGGGAGGTGTCATTCAGCTCAGCAAACTGAATGGGGAGCTTCTTCCCACATTGATTAATGGCAGTAGGATTAAGCTCTATAGTGATAGCCATTCCACCTCTCAGCCCTAGCTTAGACAGTTTATGACGGTGCAGATGTCCAGTGTAGTTGAAAGGAGGCATCGCATCGGGAACTAGTCTACACCGGCAGGTATTCTAAGTATGAGGAATCGCATAAGGACGATTCATTTTGCGCAAGTCATCAGTGGCTTGCGGGCTAAAAAAAAAAAAAAAAGAGCGCTTAAGTTTGTTTTGAGCAGAGGATGCGGTGTTGCATCGCAGCGAGGTGATGTCTCTCCGTGCCATGTACCCTCTTTCGCAAGGAAAAAGAGGGCTAGTCAAGTCGCCTTCTGACAGGCAGTTAATGAAGAAATGACCAGTATATCTTACCGTGGATTTGGCAGTAGTGTAATCAATTTTCTAGATTTGGTAAATCTTCGACGAGACCGGCGCCTGTACACACACTTCGAGGGAAATTTGATCGAATTTCAGCATTTATTGAGGATCGGATGACGGGTGAGGTCTTGTCCATGCAATTAATACGACCAACAGGTTCAGTCTAGATGACCGTTGCATCCAGGATTATCGTCTTCGGCATAAAAGCAGAAATTATTCATTCGGGAGGGTTACATTTGCAAGAATTCAAGAGCTATAGAGTGCATCGATCAGTTTTTCCTGTGCAGAGCTAATTCCATTACAGAGTGCTGTGATTTCCAGAATTTGCAGCTATTGCACATCCAACATTTTACACCGAGTGGGTTCTATCCGAGGAGGAACCTATAGAAGCAATTTTGGAAAGTTTCCAACATGGTGGCCTTACAACTCCTATGATGATGCCATCTAAGGGTGTCCCGCTGAGTTCATCACACACCAGAGAACCGCCAAAAAAGAGGAGCCACCCTCAGATAATAGAAGGATCCAGTTCAGAGCAGGAGGAAGAAGTTCAGAGTGCAGCATATTACATCATGCCACGAGTTGAAGGTGCACCAGAGGTAAAAATTCCCAAGAGCGCTAAGTTTACTGTTCCCATACCACCAATTGATTCTCAAGTAAAGGAAAATGGAGATCTAGTAGGATATGTTGTTGTTGTTAAATTTGTAGATTATAACCTGGGAGATGGTAAGACATATCCTCAGTTCCGGTCGGATCAGTATCTTACGATTCAGAAGAACCCGAGGACAGGTAGAGATGAATATGTTCCCATGACACATGTCCAGATTCTTGAGTGCTCAGGTCTGCTCAATTTGTTTAGACTACCTCATTTTGGACAAGGTGCAGAGGTTAATGCCGTGGTGCGCGTCCTACTTTATTGTGTACATGGAGGTTACCTCTGGCTAGGTAACAGGGTCAACCTGAACGTCGACCTGATACACCGCGTCACCAGGCTGTCCAAGACTGGTAAAGACCCCAAGATATAGACAACAAGGAAGACCAAGGATTCCAAGCTACCACCGTCCCTAGTTACCAAGTATAAGCTACAGAGAGGAGGACGGGCTTATGACATCGCAAGCTTAATAGATGGTACACTCAGGTTTACAGCCAGTCTGCTTGCAGGCAGACTGCTAACCAAGGTTCACCCAAAGGAAGTCATAGGATCAGTAATTAACCTTGCTATACAAGTTGCAGAGGGGGACCAGTTCAATTGGTCTTTATTTTTATTAAATATGCTTCAAGCAGATTGTTTGGCAGCTCAGGATGAAGCAGGCCACCCTTTCCATTTCTCGTGGCTGCTTATACTATGTGCATTCATCGGCTGGAAGGAGCCGCCCCATACCCAGTTTCCACAGCTAGCAAGTGGCACGCCCAGAGGCGTGCGCTATGCCAACTTATGGGAGAGCAACATCCAAGCAAAGAAAAAGGTTAATATGATAGTATTCTATGAATACTCTAAGATGTTGAAGAAAACCATCCAAGAGACACCACGAATCAGCACGGAGACTGTGGACATATATGATAACCAGCTTAATTTTATGGCAGACAGCCATAGAATCTATCTGAGGCCAAAAAGGTCTAGAAGGGACGATTGGGCTAATGGATGGTTCAGTATGACAGTGAAGGATGTTGAAGACATCGTCAAGGACTTTGATGACGAGTGGAAGAAAGCATTCGAGGATACCACACCACTACCATCAGATACCGCACAGAGAGACCCATCAGACAAGGGCAAAGACAAAGTAGAGACCCAGACGCAAGAAACAGCAGAAGTACCACCACCAGGACAAAAGAGGAAATATCTACAGCAAGTGCCACCAGAGGCACAGATGACAAAGGATGGAGAAGAAGAGATACCAGAGGCACAGAAGAAGAAAAAGCACAAAGTCACAAAACCACCTATAAAAACCGCATTGACAGACGATGATTATGAACTAATTGCAACAAGAACGCATGACACGTTGAAGGACTCATTTGAGGCGATGCAGACATCACAGGCAAAGATACAGAGTGCAGTAGAAAAGTAGCTTCTGGACTTAAAAGCAATTACTGAGAAGACAGCCATGATACAGGTTCCGCCGGTAAAGGCGACCGCAGGAGAAAGTTCAACACAGTCAATTTCCCGCAAGGAAATCTTAGCAACAGATCGCATCAATACAGTATTGATACCACCTGGGAGCATCCGATTCCCTGCATCAATGATGGACACCCCAATGCAGATTAGGCAACCTGTCGAGGTTAACCTCGCAGAGTTTCACATTGATCAGTTGCAGATGATCCAGTAGCAGCTAAGCGCAGAGCTCAGGAGTAGAGAGATCGCGACTTACAAACAGAACATGCAGCTGAAGTAGAAGAATGAGGCACTCGCCACCAGCTATCAGAAAAAGGCAGACGAGTTAAAAACATATCAAGAAAGAGATCAGGAACTCTCTCAAGTTCTACAGAGCATCGCATTAGAGTTGCCCCAATGTAATATTGAGTTTTCCTTGCCTCTCTCGCAGAAGCTAAGAAGAGTTGCAGACAGAGCGAAGGCTCTGGAAGAAACAGTGGCCCAGATGGAGGAAGACCACAGAGCGCAGATTGTCGAGCTTGAGGCTTGACCACCAGGCACCCCCCAGGCAGATAAGGAAGAAAGAGTAGAAGCCTTTCGACTCACTTCCGCACAGATGAAATCTCGCATAGACGCTGCACTATCAGTGCTAGCTGATGTGACAAGCACATGGTCGGAGTTAGATGAACCTCCCGAGAAAGTAGAAATACAGCAAAGTATTCACCAGATAGAGAATACCACAACAGCAATGAAGGAAGAAATTAAGAGTTTAGAAGCTCTCCAGAAGATGAGAAAGATGAAGGAGATGAACCGCTTGCAGCAGGAAGCGCAGTGGTTGAGAGCACAGGAGATACACATCAATGACCTGCTTCAACCATATCAGGAGCAAATCGTAGAGGTAGTCGATACGGTTGAGCAGAAAGTTACAGAGTTCACGGCCGCCAAAAATGAAATTGATGCAGCAGAGGACTCCAGTATTAGTCAAGCTATGCTTGACTCGGCACAAGAGCGTGTCGCAACGATGCAGAACGAAGTCGTAGGACTTCGGGACAAGTTTCAACGAACTTCGCAGGAATCCAAGGCGAAGCTACAATAGGAGAAGCCCACTGGTAGTGGCTTGAGAGCGAGCCACAAGTAAGTGTTAGGGGACTATTGGAGCAGGGTCCTGCAGCTACAGAAGAAGCTGCCAGTTTAGCGAACAAACATTTTTGGCAGAGAGGAGATAAGATAGAGCTATGATGCCGTAGCATGGTTCTAGCTGCAGAGCAGAAGCCGAAAACCGTGACTGTTAGGACAGAGAAGTCAAGGAAGACGACAATACCTGAGCGGCCAAGAAGAGAGACCTCACCCATTGCATTAAAGGCAACGGTGAAGACAGGAGGGCTCACCTACCCTCATAAAGGAAAAGGAGCAACAAGGTCGAGGTATTGAAGACGAAGGACAGAAGCAGGGAAGCGGTGCATAGTACCCATGGTCAGCGCCGGGAAGCATGGAAGACTGCAGAGGGCAGTGGTGTGATGGAAAGAGGCTACCCCAAGTACAGATATGCCGAATGTCACTAGTTAGGGTTTGGGTTACTGTTGGGACAGGCCCACAGTGTTGTAATGGCGAGACCTTCGGGCCGCCTATAAAAGGATGTATTTTGTATTGTAAAAGGTTCGCATTTTGGGCATTTTAGGCCATCCAGCTAGTCAGATTATCAGTATTCTATTAGCTTACTGTTATTTTGTATTGTAACAATCCGCAGGGATTGACAGAGAGAGAGAGAGTGAGAGTATATTGTAAGAAGGAAATATAGAGATAGAGAAGAGATCTAGGAGAGAAGGGCTCCAAGCTGTGTGCGGAGTTACCCAGAAGATCTCTAGCTGCATATGCGGTGTAGCATACCTGTGTACCTCTCTCAAGTTATAATATAGAAACACAGTTCTGTGCACGTAACTTCCATCCTGGAAGTGAACCATGTAAAATCAGAGTGTTATGTGTTTGATTCATGTGATTGTATTTGCTTGTTATATCTGTCATTCATTACATGAACTTTGCTTACAGTAAATATATATATGTGTATGTTATTCAGTTCATAGCATAATAACAGGACAAAGGCAAGTTGAATTCTTTTAGGTATTCTGTATAAGGATTTGTCTAAGTTTCACCTAAGATAGTTAAGTGTCGCAGTATAAGACCGCTTTGCGCATTGTGTCCGGTAAGTTAACACCATTAAGATAAGTACGCTGAGTCGCAGCGGTAGGATATCGCAGGGAGCCGATATCGCACCAGCAGAGGAGCTGTGGTGCGCAATACCGTGGGTTGAGGATCACGCGTAGGACGGAGTTAGGTGTTGCCCCATGTGTGGTGATGCAATAGAGGTTAAGTCACTGCGAGCAAGAGGAAACTGCGCATTGCGTCGCAGAGAGGAAAGATCGGTCTCGCGAGCTAAGAAGAGCTGCGAAACACACATAGGATGCCATACAGAACCTGGTCGAGACACTTGATTCCTTGACCAACCCATTAGGATCACTTCAGGTGAGACTTCAGGCCACTCCGCGGTCTGTTGCCGAAAGGGCCAGTGAGCTAGGGGTGTTGTTGGTTCATTATAGTAAACCTGGGTCTGCCCAGACGACCAACATCGTACTTCTGGTTTAAATTTCTTCCTGGTAGATCGTGCCTGCATTGGTTGAGGTGGTGCTGGGGGAGTCTCTTCGCAGGGTGCAGGTGCAGGTGGATGGCTGAAAAGGTTCGGCAGACCCCCATGTTCAAATTCTCTCACTAATTCCTGAAGCTTGCAATCATTTGTCATGGGCTCAATTGTAAAACTCAAGAAACTACGTAATGAAAACTTCACGGGTGTGGGTGTCTTCTTATAGAATCCATCAATGAAATCTGTCGTAACTGTGCATTGAAGACACCAAATCTGACAGAGATCTTGTCCGAACGGCGGTAGGTTTGGCAAGATCTCATTAATACAGGTAGTTACTACAGGTAACGTACCGGTGCCACCAAATTTGGTTTCCGCCAACTGTCGTATTTTAAGATCTGACAAATCTTTCCTTCTTCGGCACAAGCAGTAACTTTGGCTGCGCCATAATGGGGACATTCAACACTTCCTGATACCATCTTCGGCATGGCTTCGAACTTCAACCCACGACAGAATGTCTTCCACTGCCTCAATGATTCTTTTTATTTCTGAGAACTTCGTCAGAGGTCCTGATACTCATGGAGAAGTTGGGTCACTTTGCTCACCATTTCTTCATCCCAATAATCTCCAATGATAGCATACTTAGGCTTTCCTTCTGATCCAATGTTTACTTTCCGCGTCTTCAAGGGTTGAGTCACTTCAGGTGCTTCAACTGCTGGTCCATGTACTTCACAGTGTCCTTCTGACTCAGGAATGTTAATGTTGCATGGATCATCATCCCGTCAATTGCGAGGTTATAACATTCTGCTGCATTAGCTTCTTGTTCCTTCCAATTAGGTTGGTATTCTGCTATTTCTTGATCATCAAACACTTTAGTATGGATCAACCTAACAGCTGCGTCCAAAGCAGGACAAACCTCATTAATAGAAAATGTCAGCACAAAACTATCAACAAGACTATCTCAACTTACAGTACCATGGCGAAGCTCGACCTCCGCATACCAGTTCTTTGCTATAGGTTCCAGGGTGTGCACAAACCTATGTACCCATTCTTCACGAGGTACATGCTTCCATGCTTCGTAGCATTGCTCCAAATGTCCCTGAGGACTAGTCTTACCATTAAACCTGCTGCGCACCTCCTGAGGTTGATCCCTGAATATTAGGTAAAGGGACTTTTGGCACGCTTCCCAACTATGAATGTACTTTTTATGACCATTCCACCATCTGGCTACTGTGGCTTTGAATGTTGAATCTAGAATCTCCATTTTCTATGAATCTAGTACCTGCTCTGAGAATTGTATAATAAAATCTGTTGGGTCTGTCAAGTCATCAAAGGTAGGAAAGTCTCTTGTCTGTGAACCAAGCCATCTAAGAGACTTGGTAATTCTTGCACATCGATGTCCATGTAGTTCATAAATTCTATTCTACCAATTCTCTAGACCGTCATCTGAATCCGTCATGCAGGAACTGTCACACTGCCAATCCATGATACCTTCGGCAGTAGGATCAACATAATCTTCTTCCTTAGCTGTGATGTTGCAGATATGGTCCAAAACATCCTGATCTTCATCTCTAAGTGGTTCTGTGTACCTTTCTCCTTTAGAAGGGTCTAGTGGTACTATGACTCCCAAACCTTTCCCTTCAAAGGTCATCTGTCTCTTCTTAAGGTTAATGACTGCAGCATTGTCTATTTCCCACTCAATTCCTAGAAAAGCTGGGTAGGGGTTGCTATCATCAATTATCTCAATGACTTCAAAGTCTGCTAAAGTACTGACCCCATCACTATCTACTGGGACACTAGGGAATCTTCCTAGGGGCACAATCTTCTGCTGATTGGCTAATCTCAACTGTATAGGAGACCATTCAAGGGTAGTTTTTCCCATTTGTTCCCATGTTTGTTTAGTTAAGACATTTACTTCGGATCCTAGGTCCAGAATGACATCAGTCGTGTCATATTCTCCTATCTGGGCATGCAATCTCATTTCTCTTCCAGTTCTTCTGACTCTATTAACAGTTTTTTCCTTACCAGAGATTCGCTGAGGTTCACAAGAAGCAATAACTTTCTATAACTCATTTAAAGCATTCTGATTTCTTAAGAGATTCATGCAACTTTGTAAAAATGAAGACAGTGTACTTACTTTATCCGTCAAAGCTTCTTGAGACTGTGACTACTGTTGATGCTGTTGCGCAGGTACTACTGGTGTGCTCGGATCAGCAAAGTCTTTTATGGCGTCCAGAAATGTCTCTTTTTCTCTTCCCACATTGAAGGTTGGAATTTTCTCTGGGCCTTATGAACCCAAGCCTCATCAGGTTGTTTCTCCTTATTCTGTATTTGCGTTGTAGTGCCACTCCTTGTAACAACATTAATGGCTGGAATAGGTCTTTGCTCTACAGTAATCATCTGAATATTCTGAGTAGGAGCACTATTTCTTTCTTATATCTTGCTATCAGCTGTGGGAATTGCTCAATCACATGGTCGACTGCTCTGCAATATCGACATGTCGTAGTTGGGTTTCGACAGTCTCTAGCTAGATGTCCTACCTGATTACAGTTATATCACACCACCTGGCCTCGACCTCTTCCAGGCATACCACCACGACCACAACCTCCAAAGGTACCTCGACCTGAGGTACTACCATGGTACCCATATCCATCATTGCCTTGTCCATCATTTTGTACCCTATAAGCATCATAGGTTCATTCTCTTATGAGGTCAAAACTGCAACATTCATCTTCGTTGTGTCCAACTGACTTACAGAACTTGCAATAGGGGTTCTTAGGTACTTTCACATATCTCTGCAGCAGATAGCAGTCTTCAGGTCGATGCTGACCAGGTGTCCTACAGATCTCACAATATAGAACACTAGGATTGAATGGGTTTGGCGCACCAAAATTCAGGTAATTTCTTACCGCAGGACACTGTTCTTTGTCATGTCCTTCTATCTGACATCGTGTACACCAAACCTCTTCTCGAACAGCTTTGCCTTTCTTCATGTCACGCAGCTCCAAGGCCATTGCTGCTAACTGCGCTTGTATTTGGGCTATACCAAAATTATCTTCGACAGGAGCTGTTTCAAGCTTCATAGTAATTTCCAAATCCTCTTACTGATCAGCAAACTTCTGTTGCATGAGTGGAGTCCTGATATGCGGTAACAAAGCTGCAATGAACCATTCCTTATGCTGCGTGGGTCCAATAGTGAAACTGACTTGATCTAGCAGAACTTTGAACCTCTGATCAAAGTCCCACACTGATTCTCCTTCCCTCTGCTGAATTTCCTTTAGTTCATTCATACACTGTGACTCTGATTTAGGCTTCTTAAATTCCTCTATCATTGCTACTTTGATATCAGCCAAGACATGGTTCTGAGTACTGGAAAACTTCATGAACCAGGTCAAATCGCGGTCTCTAAAATAAGTAAACAGCTGCGCTCTTCTTGTATCTTGATCCATAATGTTCTTAGCAGTCCACACGGCTTCACATAAGAACCAAAACCATTCTAAATCCTATGATCTAGTTCCTTTAAAGACTGGGAGCTTAATGTCATCATTCATATGGGCCATCACGGATCTAGGGGGGGAGGGAGGGGGACTGGTAGTAGGCGGGGGTAGACTTACCGAGGACAGGAATACTCGGGATAGGGTTACTTTCAGACTGTGACGGGTTCTCAGGGATAACAGGGCGTCGCTGCGGGGTTACCGGAGGGTTTCCAATAGAAGGGGTTTCGTCGGGCGTCAGGTCTGCTAAACTTACAGGGGTATACTCGGTATTCTGACCTAGGGTATAGGATCCAAAATTCCTCTTATATATTTTACCACTTCGCAGCAAACCACTTTGCTCTTCGAAGTCACTTTCACTTCCAAACATAAGTTAGTACTACTAAATCTAATAGTCTGATTCAATGAGCAATATACCTTTTTCAGCCAATAGCATTTTAATTTTCAAATTAAATGAATTCAAGTACTTACCCCTTGGTCCTTTGAAAAACTACCATTCAGCTTCGCTGAAGGAAGTACTTGTGTCGATGGCGAACTCCCTCACAAATGCTTCAAGGGTTAGCGTTGTCCAGAAATCAACAGCTCGGGATATCTCGTTGTTCACTCTTTTCAATATATTAATTCTTGTGGGGGTCCAATCAGAAAACTGACCTTCTTGGAAGTTTGTCTTTCTCTCTGTTAACCTGGATAACCACTGATGCAACTCTATGTGGATACTACCAAAGAAAATTTCATAAACATCAGAAAAAATGTACCTTTGTAAAAAGTCATCTGAACTGGGACGGGGATCTTTGTTCTCTTGTTCGGCAAATTTCAGATAAGTCTCTTCAATCCAATCACCGATTTATTTCACTGAGGGTCTCCAAAACATAGCCCTCTAGGTACGACGTAAACCCCTCTTGAGCAAATACTGAGTTCAACCGACAATGGAACCAATTTGTTGGGCTTAGGGTAGACCCGGGTTCTATACTTTTGTCTTCGCACCATTAAAATATCCACAGTGTTGGCCCTTTCGGTAACAACCTGTGAACAGGTTGCAGTCTCACCCAAAACAGCTATGGGGTGTCGCAGAATCAGGTTTCTGCAAGCAGAAGAGGGATATTACTGTACCTTTAGCCTTTAACAAATAATAATCATACAATAGAAATCTTCGACAGTCACTTATATAGCTTCGCAGTTAGATAAACAAACAATGTCTTGCTTAACCCTTAACTGGGAATTCACGGCGAAGCTAGTATTTAGCAGTGATCTTACTTATCAATTATCTACTTATCAATGCATAAAAGAACATAACAGAAACAACACAAAAGAACCACAACACAAGATATAAAGTGGTTCACCCCCAGTTTAGGGGTTACGTCCATAGAACTGTGTTTTATTCAACTCTTTACAAAAACCACAGTTCTGATCTGCGTACTCAGCTGCAGATCCCTTCAATTCCTCAAGATGTGCACTTAGCTGCAGATCTCTGCGCACACAGCTGCAGATCTTCTTAATCACCCAAAAAACCTCTACACACACAGCTGCAGAGGTCGTCCACGCACATAGCTAGGACTTAACCTTTCTTACAAAACTAGCCTTAGCTTCGCATCAAATCATCTTACATTAAAAGCCTAACTTGACTCTCTTACAAAAGTGCTTATTTATACAAGTGCACTTATTACAAAACCATGGGCTTAAACCATGGGCACCCCGAACCCTAAACCCTGTACTTAAACCATGGGTTAATTACAAAAAGAGGGCTTTGACTCAACCCCGACACCCCTAAGACTATTTTGAGTCACAACTCCGCTTACAAGCTTCCATAAAAACCATGAAGTTACCAAAATTAAGGACTGTTAAGGTGTGCGCCCCAACACTCTCTCGTAGCATCAACCCCCATGCCATTTTCTCATCTCCCACAACACACTCCACTAGTAATAAGTTCCCACCCAAAATCCTATGTAGTGAGGTTTCCCCAAGGACCCTTAGCACTGTTGCATCCATATCCCACTCATGTAGGCTAAAAATGTTGGAAACCCACACCTTCCCATTTTCATGGGCCTCATCTAATTCTTTGTAGTACTCGTCGATCAACCCCTGAATTGACCACCCTCCACTCATTCAAGGACTAATAGACTCCCTCGTAACATGAGGGCTCAAATCTATTAGTAAGTAAATATCCTGAGTAGTAATGGCCAAATCCTGGCCACCCACATGAAATACCCACTGATCTAGGTCCCACATTTGTACTATATCTCTTATAAGATAGTCCATCGAGTGCATGAATGGAGACAAAAAACTTCAGGAGTCCTGCATCAACCAACTCCTAAGTTACCTATAAGTCTCTCTATACCACATCCACTAGATCTGGGTGGCTATTCTACCTCCACTCCACGTCAATATCTATCTGCAAAAACCGAATAAACAAATAAACAAGTTTACCCAAGAAATTCATCCTACTATCATTGCAACACGACAACATTAAGCCCAAATAGTGCTTAATGTGTATGGATCTCATAGTCCTATGCAACACCTGTGCGTGACCCAAATTCTCTTCAGTCCCACACTAGCATGATTGTATAAGGAACAATTGTTCTAGGATAGCACGAGAATCACACATAATCACATGCCAAAAATATACACAGTAGACCCCAAAATTCTTGCGCTCCATGCAAGATTCTCCTAGAATCTTGTTCTACATCAGCACGAGATCCACCCATTATCTAGTGCTAAGGCATGCTAGAAACAAATAATCTCATGCGGATGGTTTTATGTAACAAAACCATCCATATGATTCCTTTACCCCGTCCTAACCCTAAATCCCCCTAGATGAAAGTAAACATGATAAGGCTAAGGCATACCTGGATCTCGTTGCTCGAAAAACTAATCACACGTGCTATTAGAATGCGCAAAAAGGCTCACAAGGATGTAATGGGAAAATAGTACAAATGACATTTGATAGGTGGCCCTCACCTCCTTTTTAAACCAATTTAACACAAACTTCAGAACCTCGCCATGACCAAAACAGGAATCTGTTTGAAGAACGGTTCACACCACCATAATCATCACTTCAAGCTCTTCACCATGAGATGCCTCACCCCTCCATATGGACCTTCAATCTATGGGGAATTTTTAGGAAAGCACTCCCCATGTGCATCATGTTTTGAGTAATTATTTTTGCATTGTCCATACCTTTGTCATGTCCTAAGATATCAGCAATGGAGCCTAGTTTCTCAGAGATCAAGAACTCCATTTAGTTATTCCCATAAGAACATTCCACATGGAATGATTCTTGTGGTACTCGTCTCCACGTTTGCAAACCTACCCCTCACTTCATCTTAGTAAATTTTTCCTAATCCACTAAAAACTATGGGAACCCCGCCCATCATCAAATTGACTCTCTTATCCACCAAAAAACCATGGGATTCTCATCCATCATCCAATTAGTACCCCAACATACCCAAAACCATGGGGACCCTACCAATCATTCTTGATTACAAGTAGTTCCATGTTCCACTCATAGCTGGGAATGAATCATTCTTTTAGAAACAATCCCCTGGTCACCTTTGATCTATGGCGTGAAAATTCTCTCAGTACCTCATAAGCCATGCCTTTATCAATCTTCATTCTCTCAAGAACTTTTTCACTCACAAATCCTTCATCTATAGTTTGTGTCACTCCATCTCATCCTCACTTGAAGTTTGACACCATTACCCATTCTCTGAGTCTATCATCAATCAAAGGAAGTATAAGCCCCATGCTTATCACCCAAACTTGTGTTAGGTGAGTCAGTCACACTTGGTTACAGCATGATCTTGTTTCATTAGACAATACTCTTGTCTTATCATGATTCTTCAGCTCTCGTCGATTCCAAAACCTCATACTTTGAGAGTTGAAGAAGCAGCACTGGTATCTTGGGATTCCTTTCAATCTCTATAATGGATTACCTCAGACTAAGTAAGGAGTTTCGTTAGTGCTCCTTAACTTAGCATTCCCCCTATGCTCAACAACAATACATTTATTCACATAAGGGGGATTCATATGTTTTGAAGGTAGAAGTTTTCAATTTTGAAAAAAAAAGTTACAATAGCTCTAGTATAGTATTGTCTCCATGTTTTCACACTCATTCCAGATCCCAACCCCCATGGGATTCTTCAGATTCTCAGTAGTTCCGCTTCTTCAGCACTGGTTACATTAGTTCTAGGTTCATGTACTCTTGCATGGTTCAAGTCCACCCTCTCCATGACTACAACAATTTATGAGAGACCCCTCAATCTCTTCATTTTGTATCCATTCTAGCACATTTTCACAAGCATGGGGATGCCCACCTCGTTTGTATAAAAAAAAACACATTAGAAAACCTCCTCCTTGGGAAATTCATTCTTGTCTACATATTTTGAAGTACCAATAGAGAAAGAACATAAGAAACAATGATGCATTATCGACTTTATAGTACCCTCCAAACCTCATACATCATGGTGCACCTGTTATCATGAAAAACTCACACACCTGCGACATTTTCGCAATTCACATGGTAAAGTATCATCAACATACAACATGTTCTCAACAAAATATATCTTCATAAGGTCCAAAGAGCATATCGAGCCCAAATTGGCCCTAAAAAGGTCAAAACTCATAATCACACAGGTTAAATTTTGGTTATTGGCGCTAGAGCTCATGCCTTCAGAACAACACATGCACTAGAACATGGAAATACCTTCAATATCTATGCAACTGGAAGAAATGATGAGATACCACCCACTAGTGGTGCATTGATGGCTCATGAATTCTCCACTTACCCATTTGAATTTGAATTTTTCCTCTAACATGCTTGGTTGCTTTAAATTGGCTCTTGGTGTACTTTGGAGCCAAAACATGGATCAATGGGTTCACACTATGATCTTGTCATTTCTTTTCCACCTCTTGGACTACAAAAGAAATACATGGGCATGCTAATTATAATAATATTTAAGAGTAAAGTTATGTTGTTGGAATTGTGATTGATCTTTCCCTTAGCTCTCCTCTTCCCTCTTTCCAAGCATTTCCAAATCTCCCTTGCCTCCTTGCCTCGGAAAGTGCTCTTCTCATATATCGGTTCATTAACTACACTTCAAGAATTTTGGTGGACAAGATAGGCCTCTCTTAGGAAGAGTGTTTTCCTCCATTTGGATCTCACCTCTCCAAATTGTTGTATTAGCTTCCCAATTGAGAAATATACAAGTGGTTTGGCTCACATTGGTTGTTGGAATTTGCATTATCTCTCCCCTTTGTTACTTTGTTTAATTTTGTTTTATCATTTTTGTTGTTTTTCTTTGTTTCCCTCTAACAATCTATTATATGATCATTGGGGTTCCCTCAACCAACCCACCAAGGGGCTCCATATACTAAGGCCTTGTTGCAACCTACAAGGCCTAGCCCCATCCCAAAGTGGGAAGAACTCTTGTGCATTATTTCCCACAACAAAATTCACGCCCCATTTCTTTGATCACTGTGATTAAAGATAATAAAAACATTAGAAAATAAAAATGATATTATAAACATCAAACTGGAAGTATTATTATAAATAGAAAATGTTGGTAATATAGAAATTAAAATAAACGAAATGATCTATCCATGAAAATGCAAGTGAACTCACAAAGCATAAATGGAAATAACAAAAAGAAGAACTCTTTGGTATCTCTCCTTGAGTGCTCCCTACTCGAGGGAGTTTAGAACCCAATGAGAACATTGTTAAAATAGATATAGAATCAACTTATTTATTCTTCAATCTTTAGAAATTTACATATCGTATATCAAATCTAGAAATTCCAGTCCATAATGAAAAGTTCAAAGTGATCCCCTATAGGAGAATGGATATCATAATGGAGTTGGGACCCTAGATCTACTATATATATATATATATATATATCGGAATTACATTAGAATATATCTAACTATATCAATATTATCCTTGATTGATTGGAGGTTGTCTAACTAATTGTCCCTCAACCCAATGAAACTAATTCTTAGAGGTTTCTTCTTATTCCTCTAATTAGTTCAAATTCAAAATACAATGGATATTTGGAGGGATCAAACTAATTCATGAGTTAAATGCTTAAAGTATTGAAGATGGGGTAACTATGCAAGGGTTGAATCCCCTTTGATATATGGCCATGGGATTAATTCCAAACACCTTAACCTTTGTTGAAATAAACTTTCTTTTTGTCAATCATCATTAATAGTCCCCTCCTCGCAAAGATGGTGGAAACTTCTAGGCTTATGGGCATAGTGAATCCCGCTCTTAATTCTACTTTCTTAGCTCTCATTCCTAAAGTAGATCTGCCTATTTCCTTTGCTGACTTTTGCCCCATTTACCTCTGTAATCTCTGCTATAAATTGATCTCTAAAATTGCAGCCCTGAGATTAAAACCCTTCTTAGATGCTTCCATTTCTCCGCAGCAATTCGGCTTCATAAAGAACCGACAGATTCTAGAACCCATAGCCATAATGCAGGAAGTTTTACATACTGTTAAGACAAATGAGAGATGTGCACTCATCTGTAAACTGGATTTGTCAAAAGCTTTCGATCAAGTAAATTGGACCTTTATCCGTCTGATTCTCATTCAAATAGGGGTCCCTCTTATTGGGGTGAACAGGATCTTAGGTTGTATCTCTTCTACCAATTTTGTAGTCCTAGTGAATGGCTCTCCTTCTTCTTTTTTCCAGGCCTCTCGTGGTATTAGGCAGCGATGCCCTTTGTCTCCTCTATTGTTCATCCTGGTTATAGAAGTTCTAAGCCTCTTGATCAAAGATGCCAAAAGGATTGGGAAAATTAAAGGGATCAAAATCTCGTCTAAATTCTTCCTCACTCATTTACATTTTGTAGACAATGTGATCTTATTTGGTCTGGGTTCATATGAGGAATGGGAAGCATTCAAGATCATCCTTGATACTTTTTGTGAGGCCTCTGGTATGAGTATAAACATGAATAAATCTTGTATTCTTCATAATGGTTTGGATGAGACCCTTCTCAGAAGAATTTCTGGTCTCCTTCCTTACAGATCTGATTATATTAATAAGGGATTCGTGTACTTGGGATATTTCCTCAAACCTGCGGGTTATCTTGTTAAGGACTGGTATTGGTTTATCTCAAAGTTTGAAAAGAGAATCTCTCACTGGACCAACCGAATCCTGTCTATGGATGGACGTTTGGTCCTCATTCGATCTGTTCTGTCGAGTATTCCTGTGTAGTGGTTGGCTCTTTTTCTGGTCCCGGCCTCCTCTGTCATAGACAAACTAAGAAAATTGATATTTACTTTTCTTTGGGGCTCTTCTTCAAGAAATAAAAAATTTCATTTGGTGGATTGGCATATCCTAGCGCGACCTACTCTTCTTGGAGGATGGGGAATCAAGCACCTTCCTAGCTTCAGTATTTCTCTAAGAATGAAAAGTTTCTGGCATGCACTTAACAGCAGTGGCATATGGCACCAACTCATAGCTATTAAATACATGAAAAATATGCCTCTGCATACTTGGTTTAGGGAAAAAAGATTCAAAGTTTGGAATGTTTCGATAATGTGGAGAGGCTTTCTCTCTACTTTACCGTGGATTGGAAAAGGACTTCTTTGGAATGTTGGTGATGGCTCTGCCATTTGTCTGGGCGTGGATCTTGTTGTTGGCATGGGCTCTTCTTTTATTCTACTGAGAGATTTGAGAGATTATTTGGAAGACTATGGGATTGTTTCCCTTGCCCAAGCAAGGAATCACACCTCCTCTGCTGCGGGCTATTGGTTTACAGCGGATGAGCTTGATCTGGGAGGAGAATGGAAAATTCTTTGGGACAATTTCATCAGGGGCCTGGAATTTAGCAGAATCCGTCTTACTGATAAACGTGACTCCCTCCTCTGGTCACAAAATAATTATGTAGGACCGTTAACTGCTGAAAAAGGATATGATTGTATTCTCTCTGTCAGTCGTTCAGATCTTCTTGAACCATATTTGGCTTTCCTGTGGAAACAAAAAATTCAAATAGTTTGTTTTACTTGGCTTATGGCTAGACGCAGGATATTAGCATGGGATTAGCTTCAGCGCAGAGGTTTTCATGGGCCGAGTAGATGTGTTCTGTGCGAGATAAATGAAGAAGATAATCACCATCTATTTTTGGCTTGCCCTTTCTCTGTTCGTATCTTAGCATACTTCGAGGCTAAGTTTGGTCTCTCCTTGCCTTCATTCAGTTCAGTCACGACCTTTCTGGTTCAGTGGTATAGTTCCCATGAGCGTATAGCCTCCTTTAGATACCTGCCACTCTTTATTTTCTAGGGTTTATGGCTTCTTCGTAACAGCTGTCTATTTGAAAACAGAAAACCTGCCATCTTTGCTCTCATATCTAGGGTTGAAGGTTTATTAAATTTCTATCCACCTCCAAAGAGAATTAAAAAAATTCCGGAATATCAGGTGTAAACCTTCGAAAGTCTTTCCTTGTGCTTTTTTCGATGGGGCTGCTGCGAAGAATATCAATGGCTCAAGTTTCATAATCTATATAAATTATTCTCATTTTTTCAGCTTCTCTTTGGGTGTTGGATGCAGTACAAACACTCGAGCAGAATTATTGGCTCTCTGGGCAGTCCTTAGGGTGAGCTCGATGATGGACCTTCCCTTGCATTTGATCTATGGCGACTCTATGGTTATTATATCTTGGATAAATAGACTCTCTGCACTTGATGTTCCTACACTGATGCACTGGTGTAATGATATTAGAATTATGCTTCAAATGGCCCCTTCGGTGATTTTCAAACACATCTTCCGTGAGCATAATTCGCTGGCAGATGGTCTCTCTAAACAGGCCCTGAATTTGGATATGGGATATGGAAATTTCTCTGAAACTTTGGATGGAATGGTCATAAATCATGGCCAATTGGTTCTTTTTTAGTGCTGTTGAGCCATATGTTTTTTCAGTTTTGACTATCAGCATCTGATTGATCTACTTAGTCTGTTTGTTATGAGACCACTCTGTCAGTAGGTCTTGCTCTGGAATATTTGTTTGACGACCATCTTCGATTTAGCTCAGTAAATTCTGACTTGATTTATCAAGGATGATGAGAAAAGTCTACTATGATCAGACTTTATTTCTTTTGACAGTTGTCTGCATGTTTACATCTTATGTTTATGTGATATGATATTATCTCACAGCATCATAAAGATGGTTATTGTAATTAATGTCTTTTGATTCCTATGAATAACAAAGACAGGTATTTTTTCCTCTGAAAAAATAAAAGAAAAGGAAAACACCTTCTAAAAGAGGTTTTGTGAACCTTGCATAAAAAACACCCATTTATTCAGTTACAAAGAAAGATGCTAGCAAATTCAGGTGAGCAAAGGTTTTAGTAAAGGTTTTTGAATCAGTGCTCTAAAACATCAAACATGCACTGGTGCATCACAAATTTAAGAGCACCAACGTAACAATGCACCAATTCGTGATGTACACTGATGACAATATAGCTCGATATATATATATATATATATATATCCCAGACAATACTCGACAGCCTATGTTGTGGAACCATATCCATCGGTGCATGTGGGTGTAAGGAAGCACCAAATAAAAGACATTTGTTTTTAAGAAACGATGCTCTTCTTCTATTCACATGAACTAGAATGCCACCAACATAAAATATGCACCATCATGCATACATAAGGAGAAGGCACGGATGCCATAGACAACATAGCTCGATACATTTTCAAAAAAATTAATTGTGCCTAATGAGATCATATATGCACCATTGTTGGCTAACCTATATAAGTCCGACCATATCACAAAGGAAGAGAATGAACATATGATGCTCCACATCTACATAACGCACCTATGTTCCTCTTTTAAAATTCACCGATATGGAAATATTTCGATAAAATATTTAATAAATAGCTATATTGTTTCTTGACAATCCATTTATGGTGCGTCTAAATTAAATGAGCACACTGGTGCGTGAAATGTTGCAATGCACCAAACTTAAAAAACATTTTTAATATAACCATTACAACTTCATGATGCGTCATCTATAAATATGCACCGGTGTGTAAAAATATACCATGCATCGGATGGTATGTGGAACAATTTAAAAAATAAATCTTAGGAGATGCGTAAAAAGACCATAAGCGCACTCATGCATATCTGGAAAACATGCACGAGTGTGCCAATATGGAATCGGGCACACCAAAACAGGGTAAAATAAAATTAAAAGAGAAGAATTTTTTTCATTTCCTCAATTCTAGAGACCACCTTGACCCAAGAAATTTTCTAGCAAATTAAAAATTAAAAATTTCTTTCTTTTTTGTTTTATTTTCAAAAACAAATTTTATATATTCGCGATGGAGGTCCTTTGTTTGACTCACACCATATTCCATTCATCGGTGCTTTGTCTTTTAACATAGGGAACATCGGAAATGGGTTCCCTTATAAAAAAAGGTGACACACCTGGGACATTTTTTTAATAAACCTAATGTACCTAGTTGCGGTGCATGAGAATTAAAATAATACACCACTCGAGTTAAAGTATAAAAAAACTTTAAAAAATCCTTAATCACAACAATTATAAAGATGCCTTTGACTTATTTTGCTCTGTGTCGAGATGACTGTTAGCATTGAAAATTTTTCTTTTCTCTATTAGAATGTGGATTTTGATATCAAAAATAAGATTGCTGAGTTTCTCCCATTCAGGATGGAATCTCTTGCTGGGGGCTTTAAGTATTTGGGCTATCGGCTTAAACCATTGGGGTACCATACTTTGGATTGGAGATGGATGATCGAATTATTTGAGAAAAAAATCCAAAACTAGACCTACAGGTATCTCTCACTTGGTGGCAGGGTGGTCCTTATAAAAGTTGTGCTTACTGGGTTGGCTGTATACTGGTTTGCTTTGGCCAGATGCCCTAAGTCTATTCTGAATTATTTGAGAAAAAAATCCAAAACTGGACCTACAGGTATCTCTCACTTGGTGGCAGGGTGGTCCTTATAAAAGCTATGCTTACTGGGTTGGCTGTATACTGGTTTGCTTTGGCTAGATTCCCTAAGTCTATTCTGAATGTTCTGCGCAAAACTATTTTCTCCTTTCTCTGGGGCTCTTATGATGGCCATCACAAACCCCATTTGGTTAATTGGGAAACTCTTTCCTTACCTGTAGAATTTGGTGGTTGGGATATTAAGAACCTTGAATGGTTTGGCATATCTTTGAGATTAAAAATCATGTGGCAGCTGCTTACTGGTACAGGTATCTAGAGCAGAATTATTGCCCATAAATACTTAAATAACAGATCTTTAGAAGACTGGATACGTGCACGGATTTTTTGTGTCAATGGTACCTCATACTTTTGGAATGGGTTTATTAGGATTTTTTAGTGGATTACATGTCAGCTAGGATGGAGGGTGGGGAATGGATTAAAGATCAAGGTGGGGGTTGACCCTATTGTTGGGAAAAACTTGCTGCATACTCTATCAAAGGAACTTAGAGTCTATCTTCATGATCTGGGGATCTCTTTCCTCGCTTAAGCACAAAATTTGGATGTGTGTGGTCTTGATGGTCCCATGTGGTACCCTGCCACTGATCTTCTTTTGGGTGGTGAATGGGATGCTCAATGGAGCTTCTATGTTAAGGGCCTGACCCATGGGGGTATTAGGCTTGGGACTACTGAGGATAAACTTTTTTGGATGTATGATGAACAACAGGGATCGATGACTGCAAAAAAAGCTTATGATCTTATTGTTTCAAATCATAGAACTATCATGGAGAATGACCTCATCTTGAAGATCTGGAACTTTAATATTCCCCACAAGCTTAAGTGCTTTATCTAGCTCACGTTTTATAAGAAAATCAATACCTGGGATATTATGTGCAAGAAAGGCCGGTATGGTCCCAATAGGTGTTGTCTATGTAATGAGGAAGCTGAAACTGTAGACCATCTTTTTATTGGCTGTCTTTTTTTGAAGAAGATGATTTTGGGACTTAACAGTTTGTTCAAAGTGCATTTTCTTTGGAATGCCCCTACCTTCATGGAAAATATATCCAACTGGGTTTCTAAGGATGGAGACTTTCGGTATCTGAGTCTTTTTCTTACTTGGAATATTTGGAAGGCTAGAAATTGCATGTTATTTGAAGATCGACGTCCCTTGATAGCTGGTATCTTACATGTTATCTTGAATGAGGTGAATACCTACAAGCTTGTTATGAAGTACAGGAATAAAATCCGGAACATTGGAAAGCCTCCTGTTTCAAAATACCCCAGGATCTTTTTTGATGGAGCTGCTACTAAAAGTATTGGTGGAGCAGGTTTTTGTATATGGTTGAATGATCATCATTTGTTTGATTTTAAACTTGGATGTGGGAGCAGCACGAATACTAGAGCAAAACTCTTAGCACTTTGGCCTTCATTACGAATCTCCAAGGATATTGGGTTGCCTTACCCCCATATCTTTGGCGACTCCTCTGTGATTATAAACTGGGAAAACAAGGAATCCACCGTGGACATGGTGAACTTGGAGGCTTGGTGCTACAACACCAGGTTTCTGATGTCCTCTTTCACCTGGGTGGATCTCAGTCATGTCTATAGGGAACATAACAAGAGGGCAGACATCTTATCCAAGGAGGGGTTGCACTTGGCACCTGGCCATCTCTTACTTATTGAATTTTATGATGATGAGATTATAGGGGAATACTCTATACAGCTATTTTAGAATATGCTCATTCTATTTCGGTTTTTGTCTCATGATTTCTTTGAGCTATATCAGGTTTTGTTGAGAAGCTATTACAGGATATACAAGAGTCGCTCCCCTGCTTGGATAAGGTATCTGGGCTCTTGTTATTTTCCTTAGGGACATATTGTGACTGATATTTTATTGCTCACCTATGAGAGGATTATTGTGGTATTGATACCCAGATGCTTAGTGTATCTCTGGTATACTTGCTGTTTTTTTTGGGGGGGGATTAGTATGGATTGATATGTTTTGTAGTGATATTATTTCTGATTTGCTGGCCCAGAGGGGTCTGTATATTTACTGATGATGTACAAGGTTCTTTTGATTCAATGAATACCAAAGAACTGATTTTTTTCGACTGAAAAAAAATACTATACATGGAAGTACTATATTTTTATTTCACAATATTCAAGTAATCTAAATAGGACCACAATATGGAATAAGTGACATTGATTCTTTGGGAGGAAAAAACACATGTGAAAGGATAAACAAACCAAGATTTGCAACATCTATTTTAGACTTTGTGATCATGTAACTATTACCACAATAGGATAATTTGGTCCCAAAATCAGGCATAAGCAAAGATTATGGCCAAGTGCCACACAGAGTGTGATTTTAGCTAGTCTGGTATTTATTTTACAAGTGGATGGGAAGAGAGAAATCATCACTACCTTCCAACAATTGAACCAACCTTTGTCTATACTCGGACAATTTTGCTCTTAGCTCGTACAATTTTTTTGATCTCCTTGCGAATATATTTTGGGTAGTATTGATATAATACATTGGCTCACTATAACTCTCAATTGAATCAATAGAAGGAGTCGGTTTGGCCAATTTAGGATGGAACAAGTTTGATTTAGCTTCCAAGTTTTCAAAGAATGAGCATTTGGAAGTGTTCCTATATGTATTTTCTATTTTACCTATTGAATCATTGACCAGAATGGAGGGTATTAAGCCATCAACTTTGGGTAGTCAGTCATTAATATAATGGGACATTATGACTCGCCTAGGGTTCACCTTCAACCCTTTACATTTTGAATAACCGCATACTATTGGAGTGTGATAAAAGAGATACATTTCATTTTGAAGTATCATTGGTCCAGGATGTTTACTAGATGATGGCATGTTAGTGGGGTAAATTATCCTTCCATTTTCATCTACCATCTCCCTACAGTATGTTTCTCCAAATAATGTGTTGCATATTTTTAGGAGTGGTGGAATATCATGTGCATTCCAAACTGATATAGAATCAATATCCTGCAAAATACAATGCACAATTATTCAAATGCATGTGATAAGACAACATAAATTCAAATATATAATCAATTATAAATAAATATGCAGTTACCTATGATGACAACAGAGAAATTTAACTTCGAACGATGTGGAATGATCTAGAATTTGAAGAATTGACCATTTGATTTATTTCTCTCTTTCCCTGTAGTTGTTTGAAGCATACAATCAATACATTTGTTCACTCTTTAAAAATAAACTAAGAAAAATGATATGTTCTGGTTTCAAATATCAAAACCGGTGTGCCAAAAAAAATATAAGCGCATCGGTGCACCATCATAGTCTAAATGCACAGGTGCACTATGTAAATAACTGCCCTGATAAGAACATTTGCAAGAACTTCTGCAAACTATTCGTTGCAGAAGTTTACACCTGTATTTTTTTACTTTCTGTGTCATCGGTGTGCTTATGTGAAGAAATCACACAGGTGCCAAATTGGCTACTCAGTGGACCGACGTTTAAAAAAAAATGGACACATATAAATGTTGAATTTTATGACAGATTATGCAGTGCGCCTATATAAAAATAGTGCACTGACATGATATGTTGAGATGTGCACATTGAAAACAAGGTGTAAAAAATAAAATGAATGATATGTATATTTATCATCGTTTGGCCAAAATATCGAATGAAAAAAAGAGTATGAATTTAATTTTAAGATAGTGAGGTTATAAATAAAATATAATCATAATCCCTAAACCTTTTTTGGCCAAAACTTTGAGGAGTGACTTATGTAAGAGAGTTTTAACAAGGAAGAGTTTGGAGAGAGATTTATTTGAAGAGAAATTTCCATAAGGGATCATCGTGGACACATACAACTCTGTAGAGAATACATTTCAAAAAAGTTTTTCTTCGAAAGAATAAAAAAATGGCATACATTTATAAGATATTTGAAGAAAATAGAGAATATAAGAGTTACCTTCAATAATGCAAACCATTTTTTTCTTCTCCCTTCATATGTATCTTCATCACTACAAACCCTAGGGTTTTTCTTGATTTCTTTTTGTTTGCTATTTTTTTCTTTCTATTGCACAATAAGATTTGATATTTAACAATGTAAATTTATTGCTTATATATATATTAGTATATGGGGACTTTGATCACTCTTGTATCAATATCATAATGTGTTTCAATTCAAAGAGAACATGTCCAAAATACCCCTGTCAAGAAAACAAATTCAAAAATGCTTTCACTGTTTTCAATGCCCATTTTACAAAAATGACACTCGAAACATTTATATTTCTAGGATGTACTGTTTAAATTTGTTCACTATAGTGCATATTGACATATATGATGCAGTTGGTGCATTTTGTCATATATTGCACACTGGTGCATAATTTCTGTAATGTGCGCATCGTCGGTCCCAAATACTTTTTTACTTGAAATTATTTACTTATTGTGTCAATAAATATTTTATGATTTGTGTGTTTCATTATGTAGTGTGTTCATTGATAAAAGATGGCCCATAAATTATCACAAAATAAAAATCACAGTGAATGGAGAGAGGGAAACACATCTAATAGAAACAACATGGTAAGTTTTTTGCTATTTTAATATGAAAGACATATATTAGAAGTATTGGTATGTTTTAACAATGTGTATTGGTTTATGTATGTCATGCAAAGAAAACATTTAAGCAAACTCTATAAGGTTGTTCATAATTTGAGTGAAAAAAGTGCAAAAAAAAGTCTAAAAAATTATAGCAAATTGAGAAGTTATGTGGATTAACAGGTGATTAACAAGAGTCTTTTTTTTACTTCTTATTGAAAATAATTCTCAAGAATAACTGTTATCATGTTTCAAAGTTTTGATTTCAAGTTTGTTGAATATTGTATGAGAATGGAGAGAAAGGAAATAGGACGATAATGAGAGGAAGGAAAATTTTTATAAACATTTCAAGGATATAGTGGAAAGAACCTGTAGATGTAGTTTTCATTTATAGTACAAAAATCAATCCAATGACTGTAAGAATAAGATTATAATTAAACTACATGAATCATTTCTATAGAAATGGGCACTAACATAAGTAAGACTTGCAATGGAAAAAACATACAACAACAAAAAAGAATTTTTTAAGAGGTATTACTAGTAAAAATATTCTTATAGTCCAAAATATATTTTTTTAATACTTTTGCTATGCTTATTTTCATATAAATGTTTATAATTTTTTTCATTTTAATTTTTCATTTCTTAGGAATATTGCTAAAATTCTAGAGAAGGAATGATGCAATTTCCTAAATATGCCAATAGGGATGTCAAAAAAGGTGCACGATGAGATGGTCAAAGAAATGAACATAACAACATCACAGGGGGAGTCATCCCAATAGCAACGCATCAAACGTATGTAATCAATGTTTTATTTTTAATGTGCATAGAGTTTAATTATAGCATGAAATACTAATTTTCAATTATTTTGTTGTAGAAATGAAAAGAAAATGGATCCCATTCAACGCATCATACAAGATGACAAATAAAAAATGGTTGATCACAAAGTTTGTGAGCGCTTGTGGTTTGCTTCAGATTTCTTATTTTCGGTGGTGTTAATATCATAATTAATTTAAGTCATATATGGATGTTTTTTAACAGGTGCTAACATATAGTGAACATTGGATTAAGTGTTCTCATTATATGTTGGGGTATCAAGGGTTAATTGAACAATTTGTAAGTAGCTATATTGTTTTATAATGTCCCTTACTTCATAATTAAGGGAACAATAATAAAACTTTCATTATATATATAGTTTTCCATGACGTATGAAACTAACAAGAAACAAATTATGTAGAGGAACCAATAGATTATTTATTAAGGACTATAATGAGGAATGGTTTTGAAAATATTTGTGAAGTTTATGATTCAATCATTGAACTAGTACATTTTTCCATTTAAGCAATTCTATATATTATATTATTTATAAATGTATGTATACTGATCAAATTTTATTTTTATGCTTATATATGGAACGAACTAAATTCAATGAACAAAGCATTTCAAATAACTCATGAAGAATATCCCCTAGAGATGATGTAAACATGGGGCATGGAAATAGCTCGAGCGACTACAACACTTCAAGTGACAATTAATGATTAATACATTTGAGTGTTGTTTCTACAAGTTGTATATTTTGGAATTTTTATCTTAGAAAAACAAACATCCCTTGTAATGTGGACATATCACCCCAATTGGATGAGGATAAGTAATCAATAATTGTAACAATTTCAAAATAACATTTTGATTATCGATGACCTTTATGTTGTCTCATATTTTGAATTTTTATTCATAAATAATAAAATTGATTTCTTATTCTATTGGATTGTCTAATCAGTCGCAAAATGTTACATTATTGATTAAATATATAAATGATTTTTACATTGTTATATCAACAAAGTGTACCCAACACGCTTTTCTAAAACACAATATTTAAAATATAAAATTAAATATGAAAATTAATATTTCTATAAAATTATATGTTTCCCGAATAATTAATTGAAAATCTATATAAAAAAAGAAAAATTATATATTTATATATTTATATATCAACGGCATGGAAAAAATCACCATGGTACCATACACAATCTATAAAATAAATAACAAACTATATTTGCAAATATGCAAAATGGAAAAATTCACCACTACAACATACAAAATCTATTTAAATTCACCACAATAACATGCAAAATATATTTATTTCAACTAACCAATACATTTTATTCATTTCCATGAACCTATGAAAATTTTAGTCGTCGATGCTCTTTTACATAATACATGTACATGTTCTCTTTACATGTAATACGCATCGGTGCTCATTTTCAAATTATATGCACCCGTGCTTATTTATATAGTAAATGCATCAAAGTGTACTAATAATGTAAACGCGTCGATAAAAACAATGCAGATTGTACATCAACACTGGTTCATTTATATATATAAACACAATGGTTATTTAATAAAATATATGTATCACTGGTGTGGTAGGGGCATTGCACTAGTGCTATATAAATGTAATATATGTATCAGTGTGTGTTCATTATAACATAATGACTGGTGCAATGTAAATGAATTTACGCACTGGTGAATTTTATTTATAATATATGCACCAATCTGTATTAGTTAATAACTTGCATTGGTGTCTGCTGTAAAAATATAAAACATTAAATAAAAAAGATTCATTAAAACATCCAGCCGCCTTAGTTTTTTTTAATTATAATGAATATCCATTATAATCTCTACAAAAACCACTTCTACCAAAATTGGATGTTGTAGCAAAGGTAGGAAAGTCTTAGGTATATACAGCAAATATAAGAATAATACATGGAAAAAAGATGGGCAGTAGATGGGAATCCAAGGGCCCATCATACCCCCCGAACTAAAAGGTTAAAATCCTTTATGCAACAAAAATAAATCTCAAAACGGGTACTGTGCTCTAATGACTCATCATCATCATACTATTTCTCCTTTCATATCTCTCTAAAGTCATATTTCAATGTAAAGTGTGTTATAGCATCTATGTCACAACATCTTACTTTTTTTTTTATTGCAGCCCACCTCTTCCTCTCTCCCTCTATGTATATCTTTCCTATGGATTTCCATGATGGAGTGGGATGTACGAGAAGGGGGAGCATGAACCTTAGGCCAATCAAAATTAGCATTAGTCTGTTTATACTGTCCACATAAAACTATGATCTATATAGGGAAACTTTCATTGAAATTTCCATACCATAAAGAGTTTTCCCAATTTGGTATTTTTGGCCAATTGTGAACCTTAAACTAGTAACACCCAAACTGTCCCAATTTCACTCAAATGCTCTCAGATTCTTGTTGGAATGGATTCATAGGTATTATGGCATCCTAATGCATATTATAGAAAATCATAAACTTTCTATAGGAATTAATATCTTGCATTAATAAAGGGGGAAAGAAGGGGGGAAATACTAGTAAATTCGGTGTTGAAACCCCCCCACTAGTCTTTGGCTATTTTATTTCCAAACGTTGTACGAACATCCCTAATTTATGAAAATATAATATGCATGGATAAATAACTCCATTAAATTCCCAAATTCAACATTAAACATGAAATATCACTGGTTACTGTGCCCCATCAAACAGAGAATTGTAACACATAAACATTGCTTGCATAAAGTGGACAATATACATGAAAAGTATTGCTTAAACCTTTGACAAATTCCCAAGGGTACTGCATATATTAAATTGGTCATAAACAGTACATTATGGGACACTCAAATAGAGGCTAAACTTCATATAAATATTGATACCAAATAGATCCCTAACTTCCTCAAAATGTCCACAAAAATGCATATGGGAAACTAGCTCTATTAAGTGGTTTGCTTGTAAGTTTTACATGGTATACATGAATGTTTTGAGACGTGTCTCACATATGTTGATCCTTACAGTCCCATACATATGATAATACATAAATGATATCATATAATTACCCTCCACAAGTATAATGCAACCATTAGTGCGCTCTCACACTAAATCAATGGACATTGACAAGAAATTGGAAGAAGAGAAGATAGAAAGATTTATATGAAAGGATTTCGAACTTAATATGTGTTTGAACCTGAATTAACACATACTTTAAGCTCTGATAAGATGCATGAATGTACTCTCCTCCAACCATCTTGGACAGGGATATTCCACCTTCAAAGTTGGTTCAATAGTAGGGAAGATGAACATCCACCGTGCAAGGACAATCTAAGCTCTCTAGGAGTGCAAAAAAAATGATCCAAAATTTTCTATCCTTCCTCATCCTCCTATTTCATTAACCTCAAGTGGACTCAAGATCTTGAATTCCCCCCAAACAACTCCACTCAATTCGAATTAGTGATGGATTCTCTCATGAGACACTTGTCCCTTTTCTTCTTTGCATAACTCTTCCAAAATTCAAATTATGAATCTTGGCATACCATAACTCCCACTATTCTCCCTATTGGTGGATATTCTTATCCTTGATATGTCATATTTCATAGATTCCCCCATTATTGTTGTCATAGATGCCATGGAATCTAGTCACATAGACTCTTCCTCTTCCTTGGGAGTTATTATTCCACTCCAATTCGACCTTCCTATATTGTTTCCATGAATTTTTCCTATATATCTCCCCCAAGTATGTTACCCTCCACCTTGGACTAGAATTGGTGAGAGAATGATGTCAAGCGTAGTGGGTAATCTTGCCACATGTGGGTCGCACACCCACTTATGTGCCCTCGTGACAAAGTGCCACCTTATTTTTGTTTTATTATCATCTATTTGAACCAATTAATGTGAATTTGTACATATAAGGTCAATTTAGGGTCTTCTAACTCCCTTATTCCAAACATTAATGCTTCCATCCCAACCTAGGGAGCTAGTAGGTTAGTGTAATTTTTCCTCCATGAATATTTATTTGGATGGGGACATTACAGTATTCCCCACACAATATTTCCTATCCCCAAGCAATTTCAGATTTGGATGTTGCAAAATTGTGTCATCTTCCCATGTGGCATCTTCACTTGGTAAATCCTTCCATTGTACCAAACATTCTCATATGGTTCTGCTCCTTGATTTTCTTTCCATTGCCTTCAACGTTTTTTTTTCTGGAACGAGCATGAGCATCCCTTCATCATCCAAGGGGGGAAGTGTTTGTGAAATTGAAATTTGTTTCCCAACCATATTTTTAATACATGATACATGGAACACATTACGGATTTTACTCCCTTCCATAAGTTCCAATTCATAAGCTACCTCCCCAACATTTCGAACTATCTTGTATAGGCCATAAAACCTTAGATTTAGTTTTTTCGTTCCCTTTCCTTTTAAGGTGGTTTGTTTGTAAGGTTGCAGCCTCAAATATACCAAATCATTCACTTCAAATTTTCTTTCTTTCCTATGTTGATCTACATTTTTTTTGTTTATTTTGGGAAACCTGCAAATTATGTTTTAAAACCATCAAAATTTCTTAACTTTCGTCAATCCAATCCTTATCTTTTGGAGCTCTATTATCACTAAAAATGTGATCAACAAAGGTATGTGCTTCATAACCATACATTTCTTTGAAAGGAGACATGCCAATGGACATATTAAAAGTAGTATTGTAGCAGAACTCACCCAAATATAGCCATTTAACCCATGCTTTTTGTTGCCCACTAACATAGTTTCTTAAGTAGCCCTCCAACCATTGGTTCACCTTTTCAGTTTGACCATCATTTTGTGGATGATAGCTTGTGCTAGGATTCAATTGTGTTCCCACCAAATTGAAGAGTTATTTCCAATAATCACTCATGCACTTGTTATCTCTGTCACTAACAATATTTTTGGGGAGCCCATGTAATCTGAAAACATATCTAAAGAATAAATCATCTACTTGTGCAGCAGTAAAAGAGGAGAAAATAGAAAAGAAATGAATAAATTTGGTGAGTTTATCCACCACAACAAAATTATAGTCCTTACCAAGTTCCTTGGGAAAACCTGTGATGAAGTCCATGAAAATGCTTTCCCACTTTTGTTCTGGAATAGGAAAGGGTTGTAGGATACCAACGGGATGGTTGTTCTCAACTTTGTGTTGCTAACATATTTGTCATTCATTCACATAATTTAATACACCTTCCTTCAATCTTTTTCAAAATAACCTTTCTCTTAGTTTCCTATATGTTTTAAAGAAACCAGGACGGCGTGCTAAAGGGGAGTCATGAGCTCATGCATTCAAAATTTTCTTCTTTAAACTCAAACTAGAAACTAATTAGATGTGGTATTTATAGTATATTAGGTCATTCAATACTTTATACCTATCATCTCCCTTAATCCCATCTAACAGTTCACAAGAAAATATAGCATTGGCATACTCTACTATTAGTATGGCTTTCCAATCCTTTGAAATGTCCATAAGAGAGAGTGAAGGTATTCTATACAATGGATCTACTACAACATTATTCTTCCCTTTAACATATTCAATGTCAAAATCAAAGGATTGAATCTCACTCACCCATTTTTGTTTCCTTTCATTGAGATCCTTTTGGGTAAGAAAATTATTTAAGCTATTATGATTAGTTTTAACCACAAATTTGTTGTCCACTAGGTATTGTCTAAACTTGACCAAAGCATGCATGATGGCCAACATTTCCTTGTCATATGTAGAGTATAGTATCTCATGTGGTTGTAGCTTCCTGCTTTCAAAAGAAATGGGATGTTGATATTACTTTAAGACCTCTCCTATGCCTTCCCCTAAGGCATCACATTCCTTGACAAATGGTTTAGAAAAATCTGGTAAAGAAAGCACAAGAAAACTGCTCATTACCTCTTTCGTTCTTCGAAAGGATATTTCTGCATATTCATTCCATTAAAAATCATCCTTCTTTTTCAAATTAGTGAGGGGAGATGTTAATTTGGAAAACCCATTCACAATTTCATATAATAAGCGCATATCCCAATGAAACCCTCAATTCATTGATATTCTTAGGTGATGGACAATAAATAATGTCCCTTATTTTATCCAAGTGCACCTTTACACCATCTTACCCAATGATGTGCCCAAGATACAAAATTTTTGTCAACCCAAACTAACACTTGGACAACTTAGCAAACAATGATTGTTCATGCAAAATTTTCAATACAACCTCTAAATGATGCAAATGCTCCTCCCATGTTCTATTGTAAATCAAAATATCATCAAAGAAGACCAAAGAAAACTTATGAATATTTTCATGCATGAGTGGAAATTTGCAAGAGCATTGGTCAATCCAAAGGGCTTAACAAGGAATTATAAATGACCATAATGACATATGAAAGCATTTTTTTGCACATCTTCCTCCATTCAAATTTCATGGTAACCAAATCTAAAATCAAATTTTTAAAATATTTTTTCTCCAAATGGTTTATCAATGAGTTCATCTATCAAAGGATTAGGGTATATATTCTTCATTGTCTTCTTGTTTAGAGCTATAAAATCAAGGCACGTTCTCTGTCACGTCCCCATCCCTCCGACAGGCGAAGAGGACACGACCCCATGGCATTAACCATCTGGGCAACCAGCCCCATGAACATGTGAAGACATAAGCTAACTGAAACAGAATGCTGATGTAAAATAATTTGAACTAGAACATGCACAGATGCAAATATTTATCATACGCAGCGGAAACAACACACATTCATACAACATTCATTCATCAACATGTTCATCATAATCATTAACAGAAATATGATTGCGGAAGTAAAATGAGCAAGATCACTTATCTTATGAAGAAGTCAATCCGCAACCAGCTACATCGCTGCAATGTTCCACCCAACCATAGGCCAGCGTTCTCCTTCATCTCTCAGCAACGCTTCCACCCTCGAGCTGGGCATGATTCTCCAAGGAATAAGGGAACTAGCAGGCTGACACATAGCCACAAAACACAAAAACATAGCCAAGCCAACATAGTTGGGTTTATCAGGCCATCTAGGAGTTGGGAAAGGATAAATGCTAAGCTGGTGGGCTCATTACAAAGCCAAGAACACCTATACTAGAACTAGCCTGACTTATAAGACACCCACACACACCCAACACAAGGAATCAATCCCTTCTCTGCTACACAGTCCCTCAGGCCCTACATTCCCTTCCAGTGCTATTCAGGGGTGGTGGAGAAGAAAGCCAGCCCTCTATCTCTGTTTGTGTGGTTTCCAGCCACCAGGTTTGTCAAGCAAAACTAAGCCCCCATTCCTACTCCCAACACAGTCCGAAGACCAACCATTTCACACATGCAAACAACCAGCTATTACAACTTAATAGGGGAGACGATTCCTGAGTCGTTCTTGGCCCTATCATGCCCAAAATGACTCCCAAACGAATTACAACAGTCCCCAAATGTAACAACAAACACAGCTCATGAGATGGGAAAACGAAAGTCCCAACAAGGAACGTATGAGCATACACAATCACCACATATGGCAGACAGCAGTCCATCCTGGACAATTAAGAAAGCGGAGAAGACTTACACAGTCCCTCACTGGGGGAGAAATTACATACTTTCATCCTGTGCGTGAGTGAAGCTTGCACCTGACCCCAAAACACAAAGGAAAAACATACCCGATTCCACTCTGGGGAAAAACGTGAATGACCACTGATAAGCGGCTCCCCTCCTGGCTGTGTGGGATCCAGTAGAAAAACTGCCTGTGCGTGAGGATGAACAAAATGATAGGCAATGGCTTTTGCATGAGGATGACATAGACCTCTGCGCACGGATGAACAGACTATGGAGATAATGCACGGTGAAGTGGATGAATGAAGGGCGTGAGCGGTTCAGCACTGTCGTGGAAGAAGAGTGGTATGCCCTGTGTGAGTGATGGCGGTGGTTTCTTTTCCATTGTGAATTCAACCGTGGGTGGAGTGTGCGTGGAGGCAAGGACTGATATTCCTACCACTCTACTCCCAAAAACAATAACTGCCTCAACCACCAGCAGCCATTCTCAATGGAGGTGGTTGGGTAAGATGAAGGGAGGTGACACATGGGTTCCCCCCCCCCCATTGGCCAAGGTTTGACATTTTCCCCCACCCTTATCCTTGTGAAAATCATGCCCCTTCTCAATTTAGTTGCCACGATCATAGCTGGTCGGGTTCATTTTAATTAAATATGCATATTTACATGATGATACACTTGATATGTATGTCGCATGCCCCGATATACCATCGGTGACAATTTAAACCCGAAACATAGCATAACCAATCAATGGCAAGGCCTTGGCCTTTAGCTCTGCACCATGATCATTACAATATATACATCACATACATCTAATGCAACGGGGTCAAAACCGGGGTGTTACATTCTCAAGGGTCCATCTATTTTCTTCACCAAGACAATCGATGAAGCATAGGGGATTGAACTTGGTCTTATGAGTCCCAACTCCAAAAATTATTTGATATCCTTTTCAATTTCATCTCTAAACCTTTTTGAGTGTTTGTATGGTTTCATTTGTATAGTTTGAGTACCTACCTCCAAAATAATGGCATCTTCAACTCCCTTGTTTGGTGGCAGCTCTCCAAAACCCTTTTCATATTTGTGCAACAACTTCCTTGTCTCCTTTGGATGCTCTGAAAATTTTATGCTCGGTTTGGGATAAGTGATTAGACATTCTGTAACCCATTCAATATCCCCATGTCTCAAAATGGACCTCATACTATGGGAGGACACCACTTGGTAAGGATAGGTGTGCATTCCCCTCCTTTGTATCTGAGTGTATGAAATCAAGTCACCCATGATAGTACCATCATCTTCCTTGTTTCATGTGGTGGTTGATTTTCTTCTGTTTTTTCATATCATTCTTCCAAGGTGTCTTGTTGTGTATCTTCCTCCCTTTCCTCCTCATCATCAGACAAAACTTCAATGCAATGTTCTTTCCTCTTAGCACATTTATGATCGGGTACCCATGGTTGATGGCATGTAAAACATAGCTTCTTCCCCTTGAGCTCTTCCTTCCTTAGTATATCCTTCTTATTCTTTCCAATTGAGTCTTT